>CM060439.1:30814011-30942546 GCA_030545235.1 Helianthus tuberosus | reverse complement strand
AAATTGTTCGTCTTCATCGTGTGTCAACAACCTTCATCAAAGGTTTCAATCCTAAGTCGTCATGATAACATACTTGTGTCGGGTTATAAACCTAAGGCTGGAGGGTGTGGGGGCGCCTCCCTCGCCAGCTGGACACCTATAGCGCCCCAATGCACTATCAAACCACACCCCAGGCGCTATGGAGGGGCGCCATTGAAGGCTCGCCACCATGGTAACGAGCTCGAAAGGGCTTTATCAAGTGGGGCCCATGTAAATTCACCAATGAAATCTTTTTATTGTTTTTTAATTTTTATTAATAGGGGGCTCCATCCACACCATGTAAATTAAAGGGGGCTCCATAGGTGAGATGGATCCTAGGTGGCACTGAAGTGGACTTGATAAATCCCCATGGGGCTCCAACCACACTCTATATCAAGTGTGCATCAAAGACCAATTGTCATGCTCTAAATTTATTTTGAATTCCGTAATATGTTTTTCTTTTATTTAAACAAAGTTATTTCATTTATTTCGAATTTTGTAATATGTTTTTCTTTTATCTAAAAAACATTAAAAGTCCGTTGCTTTTTTTTCATTTGGAAGTGTGTTGGGAATTTCAGAGATCAAATTACTTTGGTGGTTCTCTCAAAAAATCCAATCGGATACAACTCAGACTTTAACAACAAGAACCTAGCATGTGTATGTTGTGAAATTCGTATGAACCTGAAGACTGTGATCGAAAGAGGATTTTGAATTTTGGGGATAGGCCTCAGGCAGTTACCTAAATTTTAATATAAACTGCTTCTTTTTAGAGCCTTTTTTTAATCTCGAAAATAAATGGTAATTTCCATAAAATTATTTTTCTGATGCGATTTTAATGAGCCGGCAACTTGCTCAAACAAAGAGAACAGGTCGTGAAAGTCATCAACCCACACTCGTGGATTTTGTTTAAGAATGAGGACTACTAATGGAAGAGCGGTTTTGAAGCACAGTAGAGCCGAGTAGTGGAAAACACGCTTGATTCATGTTATCTGTGTTATGATGGATTAGGATCAAATACAAAGGATCCTAATTGTAAGAAGTGTAAGAAGGATTTATAGAGTGACAAGTGTCCAATAACCTAAAACTAAACCCACTAAAAAAAAAACTTAAACATCCACCACCACCAAAACACCCCCCCACCCCCCAGGGTTTAGGTTTTTGGGTGGTGGTGGTGGTGGGGTGGGGGTGGGTGTTTAGGTTTTTGGTGGTGATGTAGTGGGTTTAGTTTTAGGTTATTGGACACTTGTCACTCTATAAATCCTTCTTACACTTCTTACAATTAGAAGCCTTTGTAGAATAACTTGACCCGTGTTATGATATTAATGTCGTGTATTGAACCTTCTCTTTTGTGACCATTTCAATTAGAAGAATATATCTTAAAAAGTTACAAACAAACATATCCGGTAAAAATCCTATCAAATAGTAGTGTCTGGGGAAGGTGGGATGAGAGCAAACTTTTCATCTATCCAAGGACATAGAGAGGTCCGTTGTTTGCAGTATTGTTGAAAGACCTATAAATTAAACATTGTTGTTTAAGATCAGGAAGATGATTTCTTTCTCCACATCAACTCTATAAACACGGCTACAATAAGCACCACTGCTACGATAACTATGGTTTGCTATGTAACTCGGGAATCTTTTCGAATAACAAATATTAAAGCATCCACAATAAGGATGTTTTTAGTGTGCTTTCTTTTGCAATTCTTTGTTGGTTTTGTTATTGGTTGGAGTTGTTTTTAAGGAGAGAGAATGATGTTTTGTTTGTGAGGAATAACTAAAAAAATGAGTGTTGTGAGTGTAGTTTTTAAAGAGAGGTAAATGGTTGTGAGTAGACAGGAGAGAGAAACGGGTTAGACAAGTGCATGCAGGGGCGCAGCTTCCTTGGGGCGGGAGGGGGCGCCCGTCCTCCCGAACTTTTCGACGCGTAGTGTTATGAACAGTACCTTTGTATAGAAATTTTTAGGTAAATACATTTTCACCCTCACAGAATTGGGAAAAATCGACCCCCCAAGCTTCGCCAATGAGTGCATGTCACCCGTTTTTCTCTCATTTTTAATTGTGGGTGCTCTTAAAGTGTAATTTTGAGTCAAATATATTAAAGAAACAAGAGAATTTTGGTTAAATTCTCATGCCACGTAAGAACAAGGTGAAACACTAGTTGAGTTAATAAGTGGCAAACATCCTTAGTTATCATGTCAATAGATAATGGGAAGGTGTGGGGGACTCACACCTTTAGCTCATGTCACATCACACGTTAAAGTAATTGTGGGTGATGGCTTGATGGGTGTAATATGTCGATTTGATTGTTATGGCTCGTCGTGACCTCTCAAATACTGGTTACCAATGAACATGTCCATTAGGTTCAGTTGTGATGGTTCGAAGAGTTATGATTGTTCACGATCTGTCGACCTAACCAATATATTGGCAATCGCACTTCATTTGGAGATCACAACTTAAAACACCCTCCATTCTATGCATACCCCTAAATCAAATCGTCACCAAGAGTGATGTTTGTACAAGAAGATTATGAGAATAGATAAGAGGCTCGTGGGACTGACATAATGAGGTATAGATGAACATGAAACACATGGATACAAGTTAGGCCTTTAAAAGACAATTTCGACTCTGCTAATCAGAAAAAGAAGAAGAAAAGAAAGTTAGTTTTGCAACCAATAGTAGAATTTTATTAACGGTTTTTATAAATAAACAATTTTATCTTTACGTCTATGAAAACTTTTCTACAAACAAAACTTATATTTTGTTATGTGCTAAATTCCTCTTTATCTTATATACTAGATTCCTAAACAATCATTTTAGGATTTTGAACAGAATTTTAGTCACCTAAAATCCTTGATAACTCAGTAGTTTAATCGGTTTATCACATATGTCTCATTGTATCTTAAGAAGCGATTCATCACAAAACACTGTGCTTGTTTGATTAAGTGATGGGACTGAAATTGTTTCAAGGATGGAGAATACTCGACTTGAACCAATAAGTAGTAGACTATCAAACCAACAATCAACGAGCTTCTAACAACGTAGTGGGCAAGGCAATGATCTAATGATAGATTACGTTTAAACTGTCCTGCCAGAAAATTAAAGATCACGCGTGCCAGTGGCGAAGCTTGCCGGAGAAAACGGAGGGGGCTAAAACATATATACCCAAAAATTTCTATAGAATCGGGGGGGTAAAAACGTATATATCCAAAAATTTCTATACGAAAACTACATATATAACACTACTGAGCGAAAAATCCCTGGGGTCGGGCGACCCCCCCGCCCCCAAGAAGCTTCGCCCCTGACGCGTGCTAAACGAAGAGACTATGTTATAAAAGCATGAACAGTGGATGGCTCGTTATGGGCATGTAGGGTTGTAAACGAACCAAACGTTCAACGAACAGTTCGTGAACCGTTCAGCGGGAAGTTCGTTTATGTTTGTCCGTTTAATAAATGAATGAACAGTTCGGTTACTTTTGTGAACGTTCGGTAATTTGTTCATTTATGTTAGTTCATTTAAAGGTTTTTATATGTTCTATTTTTGTTCGCTCATTTATTTTTTGTATTTTTGAAACCCTAGTTATACTATATGTCTCCTCCAACATCCCTCATTTTAACCAATTCAATTTCACTTTGTGTTAAATATTGACAAACTTCTTAATTTTGTGTTAATCATGATTCTCATAATTATGTAAGATGTGTTTGTATAAGTATGTTAGGTGCTTATTTATTTTTTGGTGGATTCTTCGTAATCATTGTGATTAAAAATGGAGATTTTATTCTAAAATGAAAATGAATATATATGTTCATGGGTATTTAATTGTGTTCATAAATGTTGTTTGTATTCATTGATGCTCATGAACATTTGTTTGAGTTAATTTGTGTTTAGTAAGTGTTCGTGAACAGATTGTGAACACGTTCGTTTCCTTAATAAACGAACACGAACAAGAAATCTCATTTGGTAAGCGTTCGTGAACAGTTCATGAGCATGCTCATTCCTTAATGAACGAACATGAACACGACTCTGTTCGTATTCGTTCGGTTCGTCTACAGCCCTATGGGCATATGTATATAAAGATCACAAGGAGCAAGAATCACGGTTTACAATATTCAAGAACAATGTAGCATACATAGAAGAATTCAATTCAAATAACAAGGCTTACAAGCTCTGTGTCAACAAATTTGCAAACCAAACAAATGAAGAACTCAAAGCCACTCGTAACAGGTTAAGGGTCCCATCCACACGAACAACAACAACGGCTCAAGCCGCACCATTTAGGCACGAAGATGTGACCGAGATTCCATCTAGCATGGATTGGAGAAAGAAAGGAGCCGTTACTCTGGTTACGGTTCAAGGTCAATGTGGTAAGCCAGTCATAAACTAGCTCCAATATACATCATATACGTATACACATATCGAATCAATATACACACACACATATATAGTTGCTGGGCATTTTCGTCGATTGCTGCCACCGGAGGAATTAACGCCACTGGGAAACTGATTTCACTATCGGGGAGCAAGAGCTGATGGATTGCGACAGTGAAGACAACGGGTACGAAGGCGGATACATGGTTAATGGATTTGAATTCATACTTCAAAACAACAGTACCGAGGCAGCGTATCCGTACACGGGATCCGATGGAACTTGCAACACTAAAGAGGAAGGTGCTCATGCAGCCACAATTAGTGGGTATGAGAACATGTCTACAAACGACGAGTCAGCACTGTTGAAAGCAGCGGTTATGCAACCTGTTTCTGTCGCAGTTGACGCGTCTAAATTTCAGTTTTACTCGGGAGGTGTTTTGAATGGAACTTGTGGTACTGAATTAGACCATGGGGTTACAGTTGTCGGGTATGGAACTGGCGATGATGGTATGAAGTAGTGTGGCTCGTGAAGAATTTGTGGGGCCCGGATTGGGGTGAAGCGGCGTATAATCAATGTAAAATCAAACTTTTAATCATCTTGTACATATTAATATGTTTTATACAAAATGAATGGACTACTTGTTTTACTTGATGTATCTTCAAATCTTGAATCTGCACGGTTTTCGAAACACGTATTATAAATCAAGAGGCATATTGCAAGAGAATTATACACCAAATGAGCTAAACCGTACCTCAAGTTGGATGTGAAGGGACTCGATACTGGAGCAAACTTCGAATGATATTGTTATATCACGTTAATTAGCTTTGTGTGTTAGTGCATCCACTTAACAAGTCGTTGAGAGCTTGTATCAAAGATGTTGGCTCGTAAACTATGCCCACCTTCGGATCATGCATTGATTTAACATGGACCTGTAATGTTTATAGTATGAAATGATATTAGTTTCAACATTTCCTTTTTTTGGAAATTTTTTAAGCTAAAATGACATCTTTGCCCATCATAACCATTACAAAATACGTTTGCAAGATTGTGAGAAATATACATACCACTTGAACGATGCCTTGGGCAGCCAAGCATTTGATTACATATAAAAGTCTCAATCCGAGTAATCCCTATTAATCCCGATTAATTGCTAGTCAGTACCCCACCGCCCGACTAGCGCTTAGTGATTCTTACAACACTGTTAATTGCAAAGAAGAAGTAAAAAGTAGCAAAAGCATGAAACCTGGCTCTGAAAATAGGCCAAAAAAGAGCGAATGGTTTCTCTGTAGGGCTTAGAAACATCTTTCCATAAAGGATGTTCCCCTTCCACGATACCGTACCTGTTTATTTATCAGCTTAGCATGCTAGAAAAGAAAAATAATTATTTAATCACCAAATGGACAGAGAACGCAGTATATATTTGATTTTATAAGCAAATACCATTCTAATTTGGCTTCTCGTGCATCAAGAGGCAGACGATAACCAAGTAAGGTTCGCACCGCAAGAGCCTCAGAAGTACTTTCATCAGACAATCTCAAGCATCTTGACCGTATGTCTCCAACTGCTGGACCGCCTGACACATGAACAAAACGAATTTGAAATCAATCAAATTAAAAAAATGAAAACAAAATAAAAACATTTAAGTAGTAGGCATTTAAATGAACAAAACGAAGCGAACGGGGCTTGTTCATGTTCGTTTGTTTACCTTTAACCGAGCAAACGAACACAAACATTTAAACGAGCGCACTTTCGTCTCCATGATCGTTCGTGTCATTTATGTTCGTTTGTTAATATTCTAGATGAACGAAAAAAATGAATGTGTTTTTGTCCGTCCTTTTATTAGTCGATCACCCAATGCTTGGTTCTAAAATTTGGCAGGGGTGATGGGTTGATCACGGTTGTAAAAATCCCGCCTAGGCTCCGATGAGTCGCCGATTAATCACTAATGGGAGGTTCACCGAGTAATGGCCGATTAATCGCTAGGCAGTCAACAGTGGTCCTATTCCGGACAAATTCTCATCGGATTCCGGCCAAACCTTATAAATTCCCTCCAATTACTTAAAAATGGGTCAATGAGGGGTTAAAACATGTCTACTTAAAAAATTACATATAAAAATGTGTGCGTATATATAAAACTAAATATTACATATAAAAATCTCAATCCGATTAATCTTGATTAATCGCTAGTCGGTACCCCCACCGACCGACTAGCGCCTACCTATTCTTACAACATTGGGTTGATGTATAAAACGCCAATTGGTAATTACTATAACTAATAAATAAACTTAAATGGATGTGTAAACCAACGAGCATGGACGAATGTAAATAAACAAACACAAACGAACATAAACGAATGAACATACGCTCACAAATGTAATAAACGAACAGGACATGTTTTCACGTTCATTTGTTCAATTAAACGAACAAAACTTTGTGTTCATGTTGGTTTATTCATAATATAAACAAACATAAACAAACCTCTTAGCCTAACGATTATTAAATAAGCATCTAATCTCACACTTCATTTACAGTAAACGTTCGGTTCATTTCCAGGTGTATTAGGTAGGAATCGCATTACTCAACCTACCTAGAACGCGAACGATCTCAGCCGTACTCCCACCGTCATCAGAAACAGGAAGAACATGAGAAACAGAAGTAGTCAACTTCTTAAGCTCCTCAACAACACCATTAAATGCAGTCCCCCCTGTAACAATATCATCATCATCACACAAACTTTACAAATCAAAGCTACTAACAATCATTCATTTCCTAACAACTTACACAGATACATAATTACATTCCTCATAATTCAAAGGTAGAAACCCTAATTTGCGAAAACATTGGTAAAACAAGAATTGAAATCAACAGATTAGAGATTCATACCGGAGAAAACGAGAATGGAAGGGTGGAGAGAGGTAGCAGAGGGAGAATGAAGAGCATTAATGGAAGACATGAAGATGGATCTTGAAGAAGAAGAAGATAAACAAAATTGAATTTGAAGGGGCTTATTATTATATAATGGAGGAGGGTTCCCCAATTTCAACATACTCACAGAGTTTGTTTTATAATCAATTGCGTTGCGTGCAGATTCAATTAAAAGCTACCAACTGGAATTCAACTGAATTGAATTCCGTTACAGATTTGAGAAATCTTACCCTCACATTTTTGTTTCATTTATCTTTGTTTACACCAATCAAAATGTTTTAGGTTAGTAAAATTTGTTAGTGTCTAACTAGTAACTAGTATTGAGATTCCTGCGTCCCGAACCGGTAACCTATACGGTATACGTAATTTAGGAAAATCACATGGACCAAACTAACCCGTGGTCTTTATGGAGGAATTGGGTTACTCTGAAAATTAACATTTTCGGGTTAAGGGCGTCAATTGATAGTATTCATTCTAAGTCGGGGCTTGCTCATAGAGGGATTTTCAACGGGGGATGTTAACTGCTAGCGATGTGGCCTGAGGGAGGAAAATGTGTTATACATTTTGTGGGATTGTTTGTTTGCTAAGTCCATTTGGTGGTCGGTTATTGGTTGGTTAAAAATCTCGTTTTCGGATCGTATTTTATCTATTCATCAAGTCTTTGCGTTGGCTACAGATATGAACAGATCGAATATTTGGAAGAAGATCATAGGAGTGGTTCTTCAGCTAGCGGTTTGTGAGATTGGGAAGGCGGGGAACGAAAAGACTTTCAACAATCGACACATTCATTTTAATCAAACGTGTCTAGAAAAGAAGAACATGGACCAAAGTAATGGGATAATATCCACTTATTATAGCATCCGAATAAAACACGTGTTTAGAAAAGAAGATCCAAGTGGCATCCACCCATTGGACACCCAAAATTGAGTAGTGTTTTGTGAGGAGATTAAAGGACGGTTAATATGAGCCTACTTTTTCCTAAGATGGTTTTATCATTTGATGGCTATTTTATTTACAACTTAAATCCGGAATGTACAGATATGTATATACGACTTAAATCGGTTAAAGCATAAGAGGTAAATGTGTCAGTATAACGGGTAAAACGCACCAAAATTAAGGGTTTAACAGGTCAAACTTAGTACAACAATTAACCAAACTTTATAAACTAGACACGATGTTGTAATTAGCTTAACCCATTGTTACAAAAGCGTGCATCAAAACTGTAACGCCCCAAAATCTGAATGTTAATATTTGTTGTATGTTATTATGTGACACGTCAGGAAATAAATAACTAGGCTATTTAACCTAGTTAAGGGTATGGTCAAAAGTCTTAAATGATTAAGGTAGTGTCAGCTATGTTTTAAAAGTAAACCCGAGGGGCTAAAATGGAACAAATGAAAGTTAGGTTATAAAAATAACTAAACACACAAACACACACATACGTGTGTGTTCGAGAAAGATCAGGAGGCTCCCATGGAGCCTCAAACCCTAAATCGCCTTTAAGCTCAAATTGGAAGGCAAGATGAAGCTGAAATCCATAACCGAGCATGGATTAATGATCACCAACACGAGGGGATCATAAGGTATGTCTTAAATCTAAGATTGGTGATCATGGGTGAAGTGGGTTATGTCTAATCCGTGAGTTAATATGAAATTGATCATGTACAAGGGTTAGAATCCTCGTGTAGAACATGGGTTATGAATGGTTTGCGTTAATTTGATGATTAGAGGTGACACCCGTTAGTTAGGGTGAAGATGATGACTAGAATCACCTCCTATGTTCAAGTCTTGTTGAAAGATTGATGTATTATGTGGGTATGATGAATTATTGTTAGATGAAAGTATAGGAATATGATGATGTTATGTTTAATGTTCATTTGGAATGATACATGATGATTAGTAGTTGGTTTTGATGGGTTATGTATGAGTTTAGAAGAATTGTGCATGAAATAGTTGTACGTTATGCTTAAAAGGTAGTACTCACATCAAGTGTATGATGAAATGTATATAGTGTCGTCCGTATAGTCGATTATGATGTTACGGGTATATGATGATAAGTCGATAGTTGAGTGTAACACCCCGAAAATTCACGTCCTATAAGGTATTGACACGTGTCATAAGCTTGAACGTGAGAAAGTATACTTTAGAGGGACTAAAGTTGTCAACCATAGAAAGTATGGGAAAATAAGGATTTAAAATGTCAACAATGGATAATTATACTTTACAATAACCCTACATGGTGTTTATACCTTTAGACGGATAAATCATGGATCATACGAAGCCAAAATTTAGAGATTTCAAACTACAGGGGTTAAATGTGTCAACATGTTAAAGATATACCTCTGAGTGATCTTTTGACAAACCTGAAGCTTTGTAAATGTAAATTTTGCTCACTGGAATGCACGATATAAATTTCATAAAGTTTCGTTATCGTATGAGCAAGATATGATCAAATTCGTTTACAAGGGTTAAAAGCGTTAAACGTTGAAAGATAAGGCTTTTCGGGTTAACCGGAAGTGTTCAGGGACTTGGCAAAGTGGGTATAAGTCCTAAAGCCCTTGTGGGTAGATATAAGGGGGTCAAAATGCAAGAAATAACCCTAATTACCCCTTCATTAAGCCAAAGGTCAAGTTGGAAAATAATTAAAAAAAATAAAAATCTGATTTTATGTCTCAAGCGGCCCGCTTGAGGTTTGCTTAAACGGGACGCGGGCCGCGTCCGGAGCCCAGAACCAGAAAACATGACAGTTGGCTGTTATTCGCGATTATGACCAAGTTCATTGGTTTTTCTGCACTTTGGACGACCCCTACATTACCCTAGAGCACTAGAGACACATGTATATCAGTTGTGGTCAATCATAGAGTCCAAGTGTCAATGATCCATGGTGAAATTTTCATTATAAAAGGCCTTGTTATGCAAACATGTTCTTCACTTCATTCATCTGCATTTCTGGTCGACTTTGGAGCTCAAACCTTCTTCCAACTGATCATATCTCGTGTATAGGACCTTGGTAAGTCGGCTAATTCTTTCTAAATTCAGTTATGCTTAGATTATAGCCTAGAAATCAAACCGTCGTAACTACGGTTTGATTTATCGATAAATCACAATCGGTCCAGAGTATTGTCGAATCGAAAGTTGTTATAAGTTGGTATTTATATGGATAATAAACCCCTATAAGGGCACTCACTGATTCGAATCCTATCTAGGTCGTTTGTCGGGTCAAACGTTGACCGAAAAAGTCAACAGAAATGCAAAATATGATCTAATGCACAATTAATGATCCGAGAGGTGTGTAACCTGTTTTAACCTTAATATAACTTGGTAATAAGTATAAAAGCTTGTCTACGCTTGCCCGACTCGACAAATTTCTGTTTAAACCCGGTTCGGAACCGAAAGGCGCAAAACCTTGACTTTTGCTTTGACTCCGGTTCTGACCCGTTTTAGTTTGATTCGAAGATGCCTTAGTGCTTCATTAGAGTTGGGTTACATGATAGTATAGGTCTCTGAACCTGTTTTGTTGATTATCCGATTCGTTCGCGCATTTCCGTTAAGTGCTTAAATAATGACCATAATGCCCTTATGACCATACAACGAGAATTTTGAAAATGTGGAAGTACAATAATCTTAGTTACTGATTATTAAACATGTACATAAATTTTCACGTCAATCGGAGGTCTAGATTAGGAGATATGCGCATTAGCGTAAATAATAAACTTTTTATTAATTAATTGGCGCGATTAGCGCATAGCCTATCTAAACCCGATTTTCGGTACCAAAACTTTTACCCACTAATGTCAAATAATATTTTGGGATTTTTGAAGATTTTTAATTATTTTTAAACTGGTCTTAAGCTAGGCTTATCGCCTTAATTCGGTTAATACCGAATTTACCCTTTTCGGTCATAAAATGATTTCTACAAGGAATTTTGATGCGAATCCAATTGCTATTGATTTTAAATAATAAATGTAATGTTTTGAGCCTGTTTAACTAATCAGAAAACCCAGAATCGTATTTTTAATCGTACGTCGCTTAAAACGGGTTTATACGCGTATTATACGCGTAGTTTAAGCTTAAAATCATTTTGACACATAAGGATTATTACCAACTAATATTATCTGTTAAAAATAAGTTGTTTACTGAGTACTTCAGTCCCGAACATCGGGGTTACGTTAAATCCCTTTTATAATCTCTAAAATGACCGAAATACCCCTACGGGGCATAATTAATGATTAAACTCGTT
The DNA here is from genome assembly GCA_030545235.1 of Helianthus tuberosus. NCBI lineage: Eukaryota > Viridiplantae > Streptophyta > Magnoliopsida > Asterales > Asteraceae > Helianthus > Helianthus tuberosus. The sequence goes on along the minus strand of CM060439.1, from coordinate 30,930,996 downwards.
ATGGGCATTATGGAAGATATCATAATGATATCACAACATATTTAAAGCATATTAACTTAGGAAACCTGTTCGCGACCCTTATGGTTACCCGTTACGCCTCTGGCGCGTTCGGTTCGGTTTATGTAACTAGTTTGCATAAATTAGCCGAAACGGGTCAAACCTTATCCTTTTTATCTCAAAATCCGGAATGTGTTTAGTTTACCCATATTATACAAGTCTTCGAACTTTTCGGGTCTAAATCACATTCTATTCCCGTCTTCGCTTAATCATGCGTTTGAACCGTAAAACTCTCTTAAAACTAACCGGTCTAAGTTACGACTTAAATAAGACCCGTTAGGAATCTAATAGGTTAATAAAACCTTCGTTCCAGATTAAGAGCCCCAGTAGAAGTACTTGTGCTTGCTGATTAAGATATACGGCTGAGTGTAAATTGCATTGCTAGCTCAGGTAAATACTTTTAACTTATTTTCCCTTATATGGGCTTGGGATACGGTATTATAAAAATACCGCTTGGTCGGGTGTAGAAACCTTTTAATCGGAGATGATTAAATTGCATAATCCCGTTTTAATATGTATTGATTGATAACAAATAACATTGGGGGTTAATGACCATGTCCTGGATATCCTTGGCTCATTTTAAAAAGTGAATGGCCACGACGTAAGCACAAGGTGTAGACATAACACCTCCTGTTGCATATGTATAACGTATACTCACTCGTAAGGGTATCTTCTTGTGAGATTATATTTGTGGTGTGTCGATTAATCTTGTCCGGCTTGTATTGTATAATCACCGGCCCTAAATGTTGGACAACCATGTAAATCGGATACAAGATTTTTATTAATAAAATTTTCCCAAGTATAAAAGATTAACTTGCCTCTGTGCATTTTAATCAATGTGTCAAGATATTTTGTGCCGTTTGCACTCAAATCCCTTTTCAAACTCTTTTTCCAAAATGAGTCGGTTAATTGTATTTACCAGTGAAAACTGACGTATTTTCCAAAGTCCAAGTGACAGGTACAAGTACGTAAATAGGCTGGAAGCTGCTCAGGGCGTTAATAAGGAATCTTGAAAGTCCTAGGCGTCTAAAGTCTGTGGAACAATATTTATGTTTTAAGATCTTTCTGTGGATCCTTTACCTTCCGTTGTAATACTTTGACATTACTTATATTCGGAATGTAATATATTTATCTTTTGCTTCCGCTGTGCATTATTATAATGTGTTGTTTGACTATTATGTTGCCAACCACGTCACGATACTCCCCCACCGGGCCCACCGGTGACACGTGGAAAATCGGGGTGTGACATTGAGTATGGTTAATAGTTGACTTTTGAAAGTCAACTAAGTATAAGAAACATGATTTGACTCATTGTCGTAAATGTAGGTTGATGGGAAGTCGTATGGTACATGTTATAGCAATCCGTGTTAAATGTAATGACATGATGAGTTACATGAGTTTAACGTATACGGATATGATTATATGAAGTTGATTATGTATTTTAATGCTTGTTAGAAATGACTAAGGAAAGTTAAGTGTGAATTATGCGAATGATATGAATGTTACATGTACAAATGAGTATGCTAATAAGAGCGTGGTTTCGATGAAATGAAAGTATAGGAATCACGTCGTGACGGACTCAAGCAGGAGGTGTTAACGAGTCAAGATGAGGCAAGGAATCGGATACGAGCACGGACGCATAAGGTAAGTGATTTCTATAATCACTTCTTATGTTCGGATAGGTGATATGGTGTTTTAATTTACTAAACATGATGGTTGAGGTCAAATATGTGACGTAGTCTTATGACGTAAAGGATGGGATTTAAAGTTGACCAAAATGCCCTTGATGGGTATTTTTGGGCAAACGATCTTAACAAGTAGTTTAGGAACAAGTTATTTGATGAGTATAATGTTTTGAACAAGTATGGAAGCGAAGAGTATGGTCTTGGTATGTCATAAACCAATTAATGCGCAAATACCCATAATGGGTCAAATAATTAGAATGTGATAATAAGTCGATAAGGCGTAAGATAAGAATTTCGTTAATCCGGATGTGGGATTTTAAGTTTATATGATAGAATGTGAATTTACAAGCATGTAGGAAGAAACGGGAGGTTAAACGGGTAAACGGTTCGAAAGTTATGCGCGTTTTAGTGCGTTCGGACGTCGAAACGGATCTGCAGAAAAATGCACTTTAGAGAGGCCGTCGCCGACGGGCAAGGAGGCCGTCGCCGACGGGCAAGGGAAAATCAGTTTTTCTCCGACGGGTTATCTTCCTGTCTACGGGGTTTTGGCTACGGGAAAAACTACGGGCCGTCGCCGACGGGCCCTAGGGCCGTCGCCGACGACCTCCCTAAGTCCAAAAGTCTGAAAATTGTTATTTAAGTCGATTTATGTATCGTAGGCTTCGGTTTGTTATCCGTGGACTACGGCGGACTTTCTAAACATGATTTTGATCAATCCTTAGATGCTTATGGGCTATAAATCAAAGTTTAAGTCTCATGTAAATAACGTATAAGTATGTAAGAAGTATGCAAGGTTGTACACGTATGTAGATGCGTAATTATGTATATATGTAATACTGTAAGAAAGGTATGTACGTATGCAGATGAGTATGTATGTAAGTATAGAGATATGTATGAGTGTATGTATGTATGAAATACTGTAAGAAAGGTATGTACGTATGCAGATGAGTATGTATGTAAGTATAGGGATATGTATGAGTGTATGCATGTATGAAATGCTGTAGGAAGGGTATGTACGTATGCAGATGTGTATGTATGTATGCATAAAGATATGTATGAGTGTAGGCATGTATGTAAAGATGTAGTAAAGGTATGTACGTGGGTAGTTGTGTATATGTGTATGTATAAAGACATGTATGAGTGTACGCACGTATGTAAAGTTGTAGGAAGGGTATGTACGTATGTAGATGTGTATGTAAGTAGGTATGCAAGTACGTATGTATGTATGACTTAGATATGTTGAGTGTTGACGTTATTGATGGTGTACCTTGAGAATGAAAAAGTGATGCAGGTACATTACTGAAGCCTCACCCGAAAATGGATACGCAGATGAAATGCTTAAAGTTTGAAAGATGACGAAATGTGAAGTGTATGTGAATGTATCTTGTTTATATAATGTGTGCTAATGTTTATGAATGTATGTGGTGAGTGCAGGTTGTGTAGATAACGGGCGATTATGACAAGGATTAGAGATCGAAGATCGAGTTAACAAGATAGATTGTACGGGGATAATTGAGTATGTACTATTAGGAAACAAGACTTATGCTTTATCTTTGTAGAAGGTACATATCAAGACGACCTTTCAAGTAAGTCAAAACGTTGGTAATGAAAGAAAATTTTATGGTTTGTGTTTTCCGCTGCGACTTTTGTCATGTACGAATTAGGGTCTTACAAGTTGGTATCAGAGCCATGGTTTGAGAGAATCAAGTACAAGAAAGTAAGTACTTGAACTCAAACTTGTGTGCTCTAATGATAAGGAACCCGTACAATCTAAGACTCGATCAAGATCCAAAGGTAGAAGCGAATGTAAGTATGTACTTATGTATAAGTATAAAGAAACTGACGGTATGTTATGTGTATGGTAAGTATAAGTGTTTGAAGAAGATGACCCTTGAATGCAGTCTAGGATGAATACTAAGGCAGACAAAGAGATAGTAAGACGAATAGGCAAATGAGCCCAGGTACGTGAATTTAATATGTGGATGTAAGTAATGGTAAAGTTCATTAAGGGAAGGAAAAATATTAAGATGAAAGACAATGATAGTATAGTAATGAAGTATTGGAAGCAATACACGCGCCGAAACCTAAGTCTACGGACATAAGGTGACAATTACATGAAGGCACGAAACTACTATGTGGATTGTGTACCTGGCCAGTACACGAGAAACGTATGACGTTCGTGAGATCATGATAATTGTTACAGGTATGTCCGGTAGAGTTGGGTAGCAGGCGGGCGTGTGGGTGAAATGGGAAGTAAGACTCTCGGGAAATTGAGAGTACTATGTAGGAATGAAAAACATGAATGATAAGAATGAAGAATGTTGAATCCGTAAGAAAGTACGGATCAACAATGTATGAATGCAATGCTTGAATCCGCGAGACGGATTCAAGGGATGAAAAGCGTATGTGCAATGTTTGAATCCGCTAGACGGATTCAAGGAATGAAAGACATGAATGCAATGCTTGAATCCGTGAGACGGATTCAAGGGATGAAAGGCGTAAATGCAATGTTTGAATCCGAGAGACGGATTCAAAGAATGAAAGATATGAATGCAATGCTTGAATTCGTGAGACGGATTCAAGGATGAAAGGCATGGATGATATGTTTGAATCCGTGAGACGGATTCAAGGATGAAAGGCATGAATGAATGTTTGAATCCGCGAGACGGATTCAAGGATGAAAGACGTGAATGTAATGTTTGAATCCGTAAGGCGGATTCAATGAATGAAAAAGCATGAATGATGCGTCTGAATCCGTGAGACGGATTCAAAAATATAAGAAGATGAAATTAATCCGCCTAAGAAGATGTCGACAGTTTGACCATGATTGAGTCGAACGGGTCATAGAAATAAGTATAAAGTAAGAAGTGAAAGTATAATAGACGAAGTTTTGTATAAGTTATGTGTCAGATGTGTCAGTAATTGACTCTTAGAAGTCAGAATGATGACGGGCTGTGACCCGGACAATAACTTGAGTATGGGCAGGAATGGTAAGCTTAGTAAGAAATATTGAAACGATGTAATAAGGTCTTCGCAAGTAAGCATGAATGGAAGGAAGTACGAGCGTGTACTTCAGTTGGCGAAATAATTAATTGAATGAAAGGATTGCATGTAAGAAATAGAATGTGTGGTACGTTATAGCAGGTACGTAGGAAATTGTAGAAGAGTTATAGGTGGGTAATCACCTAGTGTAATGAATGTTTGAATGACATATGCTAACCGCCGATGTTGTTGATGATAATGTTAGAACTATTGATGTAATGAAACCAATCGTATTGGTGAAAGGACGTGCACGAGCGGAAGCTCATTATACGAATGAATGAAACCTGGCCTGTACGGCTAGTACTCGAGGAGAAGATGATCGATCTGGGTTGCGGATCGTGGTTTGGGAAATGAAAAAGAGGTTAGTAAAAATGTTTAACTCATGATTGGAGAGATATGAACTATTTATACACGTGAATTAAGTAATGCATGAAGAGAAAGCAATAGTAATGTGAAATGAACGGAATGATTTAAAGATAATATAAAGGTATGCAAGGTATACGTAACTGTCGAAAACGTAGAGTAAGATTAACGTTAGAGTTAAGCACGTAGGTGTGACTATGAAATAGTAAGTTTTGTGGTGGTAACAAAACAAAAGTTAAATATTATACAGAGTATGTAGAGAATGTAAATTTTTAGAGGTGAGATGGAGATAGTAGATCCATTAAGAATGGATCATATTAAAGGATGGAAGAGTATGTGTAATGACCAGTTATTGACAGGTCAAGTAAATGAAAATGCAAATGAAATAGGAAAGAATGATCAGGAAAGTATGGGCTAGTGGTCGTATGGATGGACTGGAAGAAAAGATAATGTGTGTTCGATGAAAGTGAGAAAGGTTTCGGGGACGAAACCTTGTTTAAGGGTGGTAGACTTGTAACGCCCCAAAATCTGAATGTTAATATTTGTTGTATGTTATTATGTGACACGTCAGGAAATAAATAACTAGGCTATTTAACCTAGTTAAGGGTATGGTCAAAAGTCTTAAATGATTAAGGTAGTGTCAGCTATGTTTTAAAAGTAAACCCGAGGGGCTAAAATGGAACAAATGAAAGTTAGGTTATAAAAATAACTAAACACACAAACACACACATACGTGTGTGTTCGAGAAAGATCAGGAGGCTCCCATGGAGCCTCAAACCCTAAATCGCCTTTAAGCTCAAATTGGAAGGCAAGATGAAGCTGAAATCCATAACCGAGCATGGATTAATGATCACCAACACGAGGGGATCATAAGGTATGTCTTAAATCTAAGATTGGTGATCATGGGTGAAGTGGGTTATGTTCTAATCCGTGAGTTAATATGAAATTGATCATGTACAAGGGTTAGAATCCTCGTGTAGAACATGGGTTATGAATGGTTTGCGTTAATTTGATGATTAGAGGTGACACCCGTTAGTTAGGGTGAAGATGATGACTAGAATCACCTCCTATGTTCAAGTCTTGTTGAAAGATTGATGTATTATGTGGGTATGATGAATTATTGTTAGATGAAAGTATAGGAATATGATGATGTTATGTTTAATGTTCATTTGGAATGATACATGATGATTAGTAGTTGGTTTTGATGGGTTATGTATGAGTTTAGAAGAATTGTGCATGAAATAGTTGTACGTTATGCTTAAAAGGTAGTACTCACATCAAGTGTATGATGAAATGTATATAGTGTCGTCCGTATAGTCGATTATGATGTTACGGGTATATGATGATAAGTCGATAGTTGAGTATGGTTAATAGTTGACTTTTGAAAGTCAACTAAGTATAAGAAACATGATTTGACTCATTGTCGTAAATGTAGGTTGATGGGAAGTCGTATGGTACATGTTATAGCAATCCGTGTTAAATGTAATGACATGATGAGTTACATGAGTTTAACGTATACGGATATGATTATATGAAGTTGATTATGTATTTTAATGCTTGTTAGAAATGACTAAGGAAAGTTAAGTGTGAATTATGCGAATGATATGAATGTTACATGTACAAATGAGTATGCTAATAAGAGCGTGGTTTCGATGAAATGAAAGTATAGGAATCACGTCGTGACGGACTCAAGCAGGAGGTGTTAACGAGTCAAGATGAGGCAAGGAATCGGATACGAGCACGGACGCATAAGGTAAGTGATTTCTATAATCACTTCTTATGTTCGGATAGGTGATATGGTGTTTTAATTTACTAAACATGATGGTTGAGGTCAAATATGTGACGTAGTCTTATGACGTAAAGGATGGGATTTAAAGTTGACCAAAATGCCCTTGATGGGTATTTTTGGGCAAACGATCTTAACAAGTAGTTTAGGAACAAGTTATTTGATGAGTATAATGTTTTGAACAAGTATGGAAGCGAAGAGTATGGTCTTGGTATGTCATAAACCAATTAATGCGCAAATACCCATAATGGGTCAAATAATTAGAATGTGATAATAAGTCGATAAGGCGTAAGATAAGAATTTCGTTAATCCGGATGTGGGATTTTAAGTTTATATGATAGAATGTGAATTTACAAGCATGTAGGAAGAAACGGGAGGTTAAACGGGTAAACGGTTCGAAAGTTATGCGCGTTTTAGTGCGTTCGGACGTCGAAACGGATCTGCAGAAAAATGCACTTTAGAGAGGCCGTCGCCGACGGGCAAGGAGGCCGTCGCCGACGGGCAAGGGAAAATCAGTTTTTCTCCGACGGGTTATCTTCCTGTCTACGGGGTTTTGGCTACGGGAAAAACTACGGGCCGTCGCCGACGGGCCCTAGGGCCGTCGCCGACGACCTCCCTAAGTCCAAAAGTCTGAAAATTGTTATTTAAGTCGATTTATGTATCGTAGGCTTCGGTTTGTTATCCGTGGACTACGGCGGACTTTCTAAACATGATTTTGATCAATCCTTAGATGCTTATGGGCTATAAATCAAAGTTTAAGTCTCATGTAAATAACGTATAAGTATGTAAGAAGTATGCAAGGTTGTACACGTATGTAGATGCGTAATTATGTATATATGTAATACTGTAAGAAAGGTATGTACGTATGCAGATGAGTATGTATGTAAGTATAGAGATATGTATGAGTGTATGTATGTATGAAATACTGTAAGAAAGGTATGTACGTATGCAGATGAGTATGTATGTAAGTATAGGGATATGTATGAGTGTATGCATGTATGAAATGCTGTAGGAAGGGTATGTACGTATGCAGATGTGTATGTATGTATGCATAAAGATATGTATGAGTGTAGGCATGTATGTAAAGATGTAGTAAAGGTATGTACGTGGGTAGTTGTGTATATGTGTATGTATAAAGACATGTATGAGTGTACGCACGTATGTAAAGTTGTAGGAAGGGTATGTACGTATGTAGATGTGTATGTAAGTAGGTATGCAAGTACGTATGTATGTATGACTTAGATATGTTGAGTGTTGACGTTATTGATGGTGTACCTTGAGAATGAAAAAGTGATGCAGGTACATTACTGAAGCCTCACCCGAAAATGGATACGCAGATGAAATGCTTAAAGTTTGAAAGATGACGAAATGTGAAGTGTATGTGAATGTATCTTGTTTATATAATGTGTGCTAATGTTTATGAATGTATGTGGTGAGTGCAGGTTGTGTAGATAACGGGCGATTATGACAAGGATTAGAGATCGAAGATCGAGTTAACAAGATAGATTGTACGGGGATAATTGAGTATGTACTATTAGGAAACAAGACTTATGCTTTATCTTTGTAGAAGGTACATATCAAGACGACCTTTCAAGTAAGTCAAAACGTTGGTAATGAAAGAAAATTTTATGGTTTGTGTTTTCCGCTGCGACTTTTGTCATGTACGAATTAGGGTCTTACAAAAACGCATAAAGAATACTACTTCAAATCTATAAATGTTTGACAGAGTGTTGCCCTTAACCTTGTAAAAGATGTCTTCTCTTAGCCCTTATTTTTTTAAGCGTATCATCACAATTAACGATAATGTTAAAATGTTAAGAAAATTAGTGTCAAACTAAAGTCAAGGTTTAAAGTATATTAAACATATTTACGGTAAAAAAGACTTATTAGAGATTATTTTTTTATTAAATTAGAAATGAAGAAATACATGTAACTATTTATTTTTGTATATCCTCATTTACCCTAAAATCTAGGTGTACGTACACATATGTTTATACACGTATATAATTTCTTATTGGTTACAATGTCTTTCCACACGCATGTATATACACGTATATCATTTCTTATTGATTACAATGTCTTTGCACACGCATGTATATACGTATATAACTAGTAGGGTTACCCGCGTTACGCAGCGGGATTTTAGTCGAGATCTATTTTGTTTTCGTATAGAAACCAAAAGAAATATGCTTAAAAGAATATAAAATATGTTTTGCATCGACCAAAAACCATAAAAATAAATTTAAATTGGACAGCGAGACATGCTGATTTTAAAGTAATTGTTAATGGAAATGTAAACTCTATCTTAAATATAACTTTAATGAAAAAGGAACCTTAAACTAAAACATTTAATATAAAGAAAAGTAAAAAAAATAATAAAGTACAAAAAATTAAAAATTAAAAAAAAATTAAAAAAGAAACAAAAAAGCAAATAGGATGAAAGCTCTATTCATTTAACTTGTAGACCAACTTGAATTTATACTAACACGTGCATAAAAATAAGCACATAACGTGTTGCAGCGGTATCAGAACGTAAAGTGACTCGAATTTATACCGTCTAGTGAAAATGTATTATATTTGAACCAACTCGTTTTCGAACAAAATTTACGCCAAAACATAGAACAACTGAAAACATACCTTAATATAAGCAAGAAAAAGGTATTATATTTGACCCGACTCATTTTCAGAAGAAAAAAATTGCGTTAAACCATAGACCAACTGAAAAACGTGTATAATAATAAGTATAAAAACATATTATATTTGACCTAACTCATTTCTAAGAAAAATTTACGTCTAGACGTAAATTAATTTGAATTTATACCAATATATACATAAAAATAAACACATAAAACTTGATTACAAAGTTCTTAGAAAATTAACGGGTTATAAGTGTTAACACTGAAAATTGAAAGGCTTAAGCATAAAAAAATACAAAACAAAAGGATAAAAAAATCAAAAAGCAAAACAAAAAAGACAAAAAAAAAAAAAACAAAAACAAAAAGGAAATTACTGTACAAGTCCTTTGTAAATGTAAGGATATAGAATTTCTTATTTATTACAATGTCTTTGCAATTTCAACATCACCGGAATTATAATATCACCGAGAGAGTCTCACCCTTGAATTTAATTTGATTGACGTGTCAAAATACTTCATACTTCATATATGATACATTAGGGTGAGCTCTAGAGTAAACACTAGTATATTTGTGAACCGAGTGAACAAATCATGGCCATTAATTTACATCATCAAATCGTAAAATACACTAGTGTACTTTCATCATCAAATCCTGGTCATTGATATACACTTGTGTACTGATAATCAAGGGCTAGGATTAGTTCACTAGTGTTCACAAGCAAGAATGTTATTCACTTATGAAGCTAACCCTGATATATTAACCTAAATGATAAGATTGCCTGTCTTATGATATTAACTTATAAGACAAGATATTATATGATAAGATTGTTTAATTTGTGATATTAACTTGTATGATAAGATTGTTTTTTAATGATATTAACCTATATGATTTTTTATTTTTTTATGATAAGATAATTTTTTAATGATACAAGCGTACCTTGGAAACATGTGTCTTAACCTCCGAAGCAGAAACTTGATTTATAGGCGCACATTTCAACACGCCCAACTCAAACCGAACACTTAAATTTCAATTTCAAAAATATATCATGTGATTCTGCCCAACTTTCAACAATATATCATTTGATTCCGCCAAACTCAAACCGAACACTTAAATTTCATTTCAAAAATATATCATGTGATTCTGCCCAACTTTCGAACTAACTTCTGTTATTCACTTACAAATTACTTATGTCAAATAGAAACTGCTGACAGCAAATTAGGGTGGGTTTGGCTGTTGAAGGAGAGGCAAAATCGATGAGGCGGAGGAGCAATATATAACAATTTCTGTTTGCAATCCACTCCTTTTTTAGAGGATACGAATTTGAGAAAAAATTGGGGGGAGACGCATGAATGGATTAAGTTGAAAAAAAAATGAGTTTTGCAACTTATTGTTTTTAATTATAATATAACTAACCTATATGATTGAATATTTTTTTATATTAACTTATATGATAAGATTGATTTAGTTATAGTGATTCTGCCCAACTTTCAACAATATATCATGTGATTCCGTCAAACTCAAACCGAAAACTTAAATTTCATTTCAAAAATATATCATGTGATTCTGCCCAACTTTCAAACTAACTTCTGTTATTCACTTACAAATTACAGTTATGTCAAATATAAACTACTAACAGCAAATTAGGGTGGGTTCGGCTGTTGAAAGAGAGGCAAAATCAGTGAGGCGGGGGAGCGATATATAACAATTTCTGTTCGCAATCCACTCCTTTTTTTGAGGATACGAAATTGAGAAAAATTGGGGGAGACGCATGAATGGATTAAGTTGAAAAAAATGAGTTTTGCAACTTGATTGTTTTTAATTATAATATAATTAACCTATATGATTGTAGATTTTCTTTATATTAACTTATATGATAAGATTGATTTAGTTATAGTGATTCTGTCAACTTTCAACAATATATCATGTGATTCCGCCAAACTCAAACCGAACACTAAAATTTAATTTCAAAAATATATCATGTGATTCTGCCCAACTTTCAAACTAACTTCTGTTATTCACTTACAAATTACAGTTATGTCAAATAGAAATTACTGACAACAAATTAGGGTGGGTTCGGCTGTTGAAGGAGAGGCAAAATCGATGAGGCGGAGGAGTAATATATAGCGATTTCTGTTCGCAATCCACTCCTTTTTTGGAGGATAGACATTGAGAAAAAATTGGGGGAGACGCATGAATAGATTAAGGTGAAAAAATGAGTTTTGCAACTTGATTGTTTTTAATTATAATATAATTAACCTATATGATTGTATATTTTTTTATATTAACTTATATGATAAGATTGATTTAATTATAGTGATTATGCCCAACTTTCAACAATATATCATGTGATTCCGCCAAACTCAAACCGAGCATTTAAATTTCATTTCAAAAATATATCATGTGTTTCTGCCCAACTTTCGAACTAACTTTTGTTATTCACTTACAAATTACAGTTATGACAAATAGAAACTACCGACAACAAATTAGGGTGGGTTCGGCTGTTGAAGGAGAGGCAAAATCGGTGACACGGAGGAGCAATATATAACAATTTCTGTTTGCAATCCACTCCTTTTTGGGAGGATACGAAATTTGGGGGAGACGTATGAATGAATTAAGTTGAAAAAAATGAGTTTTGCAACTTGATTGTTTTTAATTATAATATAATTAACCTATATGATTGTATATTTTTTTATATTAACTTATATGATAAGATTGATTTAATTATAGTGATTCTGCCCAACTTTCAACAATATATCATGTGATTCCGCCAAACTCAAACCGAACACTTAAATTTCATTTCAAAAATATATCATGTGATTCTGCCCAACTTTCAAACTAACTTCTGTTATTCACTTACAAATTACAGTTATGTCAAATATAAACTATCGACAGCAAATTAGGGTGGGTTCGGCTGTTGAAGGAGAATCAAAATCGGTGAGACGGAGGAGCAATATATAACAATTTCTGTTCGCAATCTACTCCTTTTTGGGAGGATACGAAATTGAGAAACAATTGGGGGAGACGTATGAATGAATTAAGTTGAAAAAAAATGAGTTTTGCAACTTAATTGTTTTTAATTATAATATAATTAACCTATATGATTGTATATTTTTTTATATTAACTTATATGATATATGATAAGATTGATTTAATTATAGTGATTCTGCCCAACTTTCAACAATATATCATGTGATTCCGCCAAACTCAAACCGAACACTTAAATTTCATTTAAAAAATATATCATGTGATTCTGCCCAACTTTCGAACTAACTTCTGTTATTCACTTACAAATTACAGTTATGACAAATAGAAACTACCGACAGTAAATTAGGGTGGGTTCGGCTGTTGAAGGAGAGGCAAAATTGGTGAGACGGAGGAGCAATATATAACAATTTATGTTCGCAATCCACTCCTTTTTTTTGAGGATACGAAATTGAGAAAAATTGGGGGAGACGCATGAATGGATTAAGTTGAAAAAAAAATGAGTTTTGCAACTTGATTGTTTTTAATTATAATATAATTAACCTATATGATTGTAGATTTTCTTTATATTAACTTATATGATGATAAAATTGTTTTAATTATAGTGATTCTACCCAACTTTCAACAATATATCATGTGATTCCGCCAAACTCAAACCGAACACTTAAATTTCATTTCAAAAATATATCATGTGATTCTGCCCAACTTTCGAACTAACTTCTGTTATTCACTTACAAATTACAATTATGACAAATAGAAACTACCGACGGCAAATTAGGGTGGGTTCGGCTGTTGAAGGAGAGGCAAAATCGGTGAGACGGATGAGCAATGTATAACAATTTCTGATCGCAATCCACTCCTTTTTGGGAGGATACGAAATTGAGAAACAATTGGGGGAGACGTATGAATGAATTAAGTTGAAAAAAAAATGAGTTTTGCCACTTGATTGTTTTTAATTATAATATAATTAACCTATATGATTGCATATTTTTTTATATTAACTTATATGATGATAAAATTGTTTTAATTATAGTACTATTTGGTATGTGTTTCATTTCATTACTGGATTCATATTTTCAACGAATATATTTTTCTCAAATCAAAAGTTTTAGGTACTATTTTTAAAGGTTTTTCTTTCACATCCTAAAATAAACACAACAATAAACTACCAATGTCATGAATTTCTACTTTTTACAACTACCTTGCATGTAACTAAACAAAGCTATGCTACAAAAAGAATGTGGTAATAAGCTTGTTCTCAACTGTTTCTTCAGGAGAATCTTCTGACCAGATCAAACCTTACTTCAACAACATTCAGACCTCCAGTTCCAGCACTGAGATCAGCTTAAAATCATTTGAACAGACCTTCAAAACTTGTCCCTGTTCATATCATAGCAAGCACATCTTAGATGGTTATAATTTATAACTGATATTGACAATAATATAAGAATGTGCTTACCAAACACTCCTAATCCATGTAGGTGCAAAGTTTGCTCTTGTAAGCCGCAAAGTTCTTTCATCTTTTTGGGTGATCATAAAAGACCGTTAAGCAAAACTCACGAAGCCTCACCATTCACCAATGCCCTTCTAACCAGGTATAGCGTAGTTTACACCACGCAAGTAGCCTTCTAGGGGTTAAGACAAGAAACTAGTGAACTATGGATTCGAACCTGAAACCTCTCAGGCGCTTAACACTGTGCCGCCCCTTAAAGTTTGATATTGTGGCCTTCAAGGTTTGCAGCTGGATGCCGAAGAGAGATTCTGGTATGCGGTAACTGAAGACGATCCAATATCCTTCAAGGATATTCCAAAAAACACAAACAAGTACGCCACAGGAATATTGTTCCATAGAATGCATTAATAACATGAATAAAGTCAAATTAGCAAACCAGTTTAACAGTTAGCAGAAAGGAAGTTAAACCATCCACACGGAATAATAAAGTTGTGGAGCACTAGAAGCAAGAACCAAAAAAGACCATACATTCCAGTTTCAAACTCACAAAACTCAACCCACATCATGAACTTATGATATATGCAAAAGATGCAACTAGAGTTAAAAAAACAAGGTAATGGTATAGAAGACGAATATGCAGCAGAGAACTATGTTGTGCTGCTGTTACATGTAATATTGGAATGCTGCATCAAGCGATTACTTCCTCGTCCAACCCTCCCCAGACCCTACGAGTAACTTTTGCTATGAGTGGGAATATTATTGGGTACATTTGTTTTTCTATACCCATGAGAACAAGTTACTGGTAACCTCGCAGGCTATGCAGGGTAAGATATCGGATATCGGTCAAGGACCGATATTTGAGATATATGTTATCTCGGTAAGATATGGGTGAGATATCGGTAATTTTAATATCATGTAGAATTTATACATATAGCAATTTAACAACAATAATTCAGTGATATATCGGTCAAATAACGGTGATATATCAGTCAATATCGCCGATAATATCGGTACCGATATCTGACATCGATATTTTACTAGGGGCCCAATATATCATCGATATTAACTACATAGCTCGCAGGAACCCCACAAATGCCCTGCTAACCAACAATAACAGTAATCTCAATTTGCGAATAGCACAAGCAAGATTTGAACCTGAAACCTCTGCTAGAGGGGAATCAGGTGCTCACCGCTGCACCAACTCCTGAAAGCTTATAATATGAACAAAGCAAATTTGGTGCCAAATGACCAGTTGATAGATTCTAGACGAATAACATGATATTGCCACATAAGAACTAACTTATGAGTAAGTTGAAGAAAATGGGATTGCACATAAGCTAACAAAAATGTTACTGCACTTGAAAGACAACTTAAGCAAGTTTTTTTTTATTAGGCAACATATGCAAGTTTTTTTTCCATCTTCTATATGAAAAGAGTAGAATTTGTTCAAAATTAACATATTAATCAAATACCACATACCAAATTATCATCAAAAACTCCAAATTAGAAAGAAGGAAAGAAGTGGCCTCAATAGCAGAACAGATGAAATAATCGTGTTAAATCAAGAACCCAACATTTAAATAAAAGTATGTTATCCACAACACTTAGAGGCGCCTCTTGTATCCCAAACTTTCAGCATGAAAAATATCAACTGATGCAAACAAAAGAAAAAAAAAAGAAATTTACGGACGCCATAAACATTGGAAAATTCTCCAACAAGCTCAATTCCATAGAAGTTTCAGACTTCCACATGTCAAGTGAAAACCAAACAAAATGTTGCTATAACAGATTGAAAAATAAAAATACAGTTATGTAAGAATAAGCATTCCTACTATGGCAAATAAAACAAGAATACAGACATTGATAATCGACGATCTTAGGAAATTTTCCCTCAAATAAAGATCGTGCTTTGAAATCAGTAAGTACCACACAAGTAAAAAAACACCATGACTGTAAATACCGTAAACCATGAGAATTAGGAACAATAATATTCTAACCACAACAGTGAACATAAATAGAAATAGAACACAAGAAAAAAATAAGAGATGCGAACGAAAAGAAAGGATATTGCACATAAACAAACACCTATTATTTGCTTATAAGCAGTTACAGAACAAAGATAACTACAGCACATAATAAAATGCTCTAATAAAAAAAGTTACAACTGTCTGCAAGTTCTGAACAAAGATCAAAGATCTACTAGAGTAAAAAGAACTAAGGGATATCATAAAAAGACAACTCATATAGGCAGACAGAGTGAAGCAGCAACAAAGGTACAGCAGTCCATTAATCAACCATCGCATAACCATTAATAGCATTTGCATCCAACAAGCTCTCATACACCTGAATCATTTATCCACACTGAGGTCAAATCCATCACTTCCACAATCACAAAAAGCCGATTAACAAAACAGACCATGACTGGTAAGATCAATCCAAATTGATTTCTATAAGGTTAACATCCAAATTAGAATATGTAAACCAAAATATCAAACAGAAAAGACAAATGATAACTTTTCTTGCATTGAAAAACTAAATCACGTTCAATTGATAGACGTCAGATGACACTTGCAAAAACCATTTATCATTTCAAGAGTTGTGTTCCCATTAAAACTGAAAACTTCTGGTTCAATTTCAAGTGACTATTTTAAAACTTTAAACATGTGTACAAACATAAAGTTCTAGTTGCACAAAGCCCTATAAAAAGTTCTAAAAATTGCAACCCTGGTTGATCACAAGTTATACAGAGAAAAATTCTAGTATACCGTTAATGCACCATTCTGACAAAAAACACCTGTGTAGGCACACCTACTGAGACCAAACGAATAAATAAACAAGACCCAACTCACAAGAAACTCAGAAAAAAAGTCAAGTGACACTCTAAACCAACCAATGAAGTTCACTTTTGTTGCTAAAAACTTGCAAAGAATTGATCTAATACAAAACAACAAATAGATGAATTGATCTAATACAGATATAAATATATATCAGAGAACAAGCAATGTGCAAAACTGGAGGCCTGGGTCACATAAAAACATATCCGTGCAGTACTACACCAAAAAGCTTATTTGTGCATCAGATAACCAATTAACCAAAAAAAAATGACGAATGTGACACCATAACATTTGGCTCTGTGTGGTACCACTCTCCCATAACAGCAGAATAGACAACTTTAAAAGGCAACTATCTGCCATACTAATAAAATTTGCAATAAAAAGATGGATAGTTACAGCTAAGAATCATTAATTACAAAAGTTATCAGAGAGTGAAAGTGTCAAACATACGAAAGAAAAGAAAAAAACAAACTACTCAACCAAAGTAATTCTTAAAGAAAAAATACATGCTACAATCTTTAGAACTCGTAAACAGTAGTCATGCTACCATCCATAGAACTCATAAAAAAGCTGATTCATGCTACCATCCATAGAGCTCCTGATGTGCTAAATCAAAACATTTTCAATCCTATTGTACATTATCGCTTATAGCTTAAGTGAAAATGAAGAAATGATAGGAGATGGAAAAGGTATAAAATAAAAATTAACAAACTGAGCACTCAGACATGTACTAGAAGATGATATAAACCAATTTTGCTGGGCTATATTTAAGCTATAGACCAAATGCAAGTTCTAATTATGAAGCAAGAAATATAAACATAGTAGATTTTTTACCCTACCAATGAAGAATGAAAGTTTAAGATTTTAATGCTATGTGCATATGGTGATACTGAAATCTACCTCAAGTTTGCTACAGAGCATATACCTGATGCATACCAGTTTACTCCGACTTAGAAGAAGATATATGATCAACTCTCGTCTCTAGACTATATAATGTGATATATGTGTGTGTGCGTATCAATGTAGACATGTAGTCAAACAAATGTAATAAACATATGAAAAATGGTGTAATACCTCAATAATACGGATGCCCACCCTGGTACATCCCACCATGAGGACCTCTTGGACCAGCTGGTGGCAGGTTAGATTGTGCCGAATAAGCTGAAGGCAGAGCATATTTTCCTCCATCAGCGAACCCGCCCTGACTTGGTGGCACTCTGTTCATAGAAGATGCAAAACTGTTTAGCCCATGATTCTCTTGAGCTGCAGCGCCCCCACCACTACCGTATCCACCACTACCATACCCACCACTACCATATCCACCACCACCAGCATACCCGCCGCCACCACCAAACGACGGCGGGGGCTGGTTTCCATAACCTTGGCCGCTTCCAATTCCTGTAGGCACCGAAGAATTCGTATACGGATTTGAATTAGCAGGCAAAGGAGGTCCACCAGAGAACCCACCATATGATGACATCCCACCTATAATCCACCATTAGAATAAAATCCAGTCACCATGATTTCAACGTTTAGAACTTAACTGAAACTTAAATGGTGATATAACGATAAATATCTACATTCTCCTTAACCCAAACACACAAAATACAATCAATATAAACTCAGTAATGAACAGAAACATAAACAAAAAAGTAGCATACCATATCCCGAATTCATAGACCCTGGCATCGATCCAGAAACCGCAGCAGCATCACCTGCCTTCCCCTTCTTCCCATCAGTAGCCATTTTACACATAACCTGGTGTCCATCAATATACTTAATTGAATCCGCAACCGCTTTCCGTGCCCCTTCCTCAGTCCGATAAACAAAAAACGCAAATCCCTTCACCTTCCCAGACTGCTTATCAAACCCTAAAGGACCTTCTTCAATCTCTCCATACGCCGAAAAATAACTCAACAACCTCTCAGAACTTATCTCAAACGGCACATTCCCAACATAAACCTTCCTCATCGACACATCAACGTTACTCAAATCCCTAGCCGCCGCTAACTGCGCCACCGTTATCCTACCGTCAATCTTCTTACTCGGCTGTTTCAACGCCAAAACGGCGCCGTCTACATGCTTAAACGTAACGAATCCGTAACCTTTAGATTTACCTGTGGTTTTATCGGTTATTACAATCGCCTCTTCGAGTTCACCAAACGTTGAGAACACAGATCGGAGTTTATCGGTGGTGGTTTCCCAGCCGATGCCGCGGATGAAGAGTTTCCGGTGAGTCGGATCGGAGTCGGCGATGGAGCGAACGGCGGAGAGAGCGGCAGTGTCGCGAACGACGACGGTTTGTAGGATGTTGAGGAGTTGGTCTTTTGTGAAGGATTCGAGGATTTTGCGTGCGTCTTGTGTGGTTAGGGTTTGTGACGGTGGTGGTGAGGTGCCGTCATCGCCGGTGAATTGGCCGCCGTTGTCGGCTTTTCGCTTTTTTGAAACGTCCATTGATTTGCAGGTGTAAACCCTAGCGATACAGAGAAACCCTCTTGTTGATAAACTAGTTAATAGACCTTGTAGTTTTTTTATAGCATTGGTTTTAAATAATATTTTTTATACCTGACCCTAGAAGGCTTAGCGGAGAAGATTGTAAAAATCCTGATTAGGCGTTGATTAATTGTCTAATTATACATTTATACAATTAGTAACTTGGTTTATATCTCATTTTCATTTTACTCAAACCCTTTCATTTTAGACAACTTCCTACTTTATGCAAGTTTCAATTTTGCCACCAAGATTTACTTATTTACAAAGTAAGCCCTTCAAGAATTTTTTTCAAGAGTAGGTGGTTTGGACATCAATAAATCACCTTTATGTGGACTTGTATAATCAAACCATTTCTAGGTGATTCGCTGTTTGAAACAGCGATCTTCAAATACATTTCCTTCAAACCTGCTACAGTTCTGCCAACATTCTGATTGTCCCGAGAAGTTGTTGAATGAAAGAGAAACATTAAGAAAGTCGTTGAATGGTACCAATAACTTATTAAAGTCATTGTTCTTAACTGCAAACATAAATCAAAGTTGCTGAATGGAATTAATACCTTAAGAACATCGCTAAATGAAATGAATAACTAATTAAAGTCGTTGTTTTGTTTAGTGAACATAAAGAAAGACGTTTTGTTTAGTGAACATAAATCAAAGTCGCTGAATGAAATTAATACCTTAAGAACTTAATACTGTTTTTTTTATTTTATTAATAACTTAATGACATTTAAGTTATTCGTTTGGTTTCTCTTCTTAAGGTATCAAGTTCAACTCACACTAGCATCACTTTCAAAGACATTGATGGTAGCAATGAAGTTTAGAACTAGGTCCCTCTAGAGGTCGCCGGTTCGAAACCGAGTCGAACCGGGTTTTACTGCAGTGGACCTTCGGGCGGATGGGTTTTCCCCGGAACTGGTGGCTCGGGTATGCATCCAACTCTGACCGTTATGGAGGAGGAGATGCATTTACTCGATTGAGGGCATCCCAGAATGCATATCCGATGATTTAGTTGACCGTTCATAAAAAAAAAAAAAAAAACTTAATTTAAAACGAATATATACTTATGTGTATTATTATTTTGTGCGTTAGAATATTATACAAGAACCTTTTAGATTATATATATACCAAAATCAAACATAAAGCTTCTATGCAATTACATTTCATGCTAACACATATGGTAACTATATAAAAAAATATGTAAAAAAGCGGTGCGTTTGGCACTTTGTGCCTTGGTTTTATACCTTGTCGCTTCTATACACTTCTCACTTTTGAAAACCAAGGTGGTTATTTATTTATGTCATCAATTTTTTTGGGTTCTTAAAAATTGATAAGTAAAAATGTTTTCTAGAATTAATTTATAACCCATTTACCTATTGGTATTAACTCGTTTCAAAGTTTTAAACACTTTAGCTACTTGAAATTAAATTAAATTTTATCTTTTCATTATGACGTGACTGATCCGACCCAAACCGATTTTTTTAATATTTAGCTTTAGAAAACCGACCTAGAAAAATTGTTTGTACATTGCATGAAAGTCCGGTAGAAAAATTTTTGAACATTACCCTTAAAATTTTAGTCTAGATCCGCCACTGCCGATACATACATAAATATAAGCAAGTAAAAAACGCTTATAAAGTTTTTAGAAAGTTGAAGGGGTGCAAGTGTCAATATTAAATGTTGAGAAAAATGCTCGGATAGTCCTTGTGGTTTGCCAGTTTTTCACCTTTAGTCCCTAACCTTCTAAAATCTCACCTATAGTCCCCAATTTTTTGAATTTCCTTCTCGTATAGTCCCTGGCGTGGATGGATGTTAGTTTTCGGTGTTAAGTGCGTGTGAAATGACAAAAATACCGTTACTGTCAAATTAATAACTAAAAAGTTAAAATATATATATATAATTAATATTTTACAATTTATGTGGGACACACCACCCACCCTACCCACTACATCTTCCCCACTCCACACCACCACCACCACCACCACCTTCTCCACCTTCAACCACCATCTACCCCCCCCCCCCCCACCGTAACCACCACTGCGACAATCATCCCTGCCACAACCACCACTGCCGCAACGCGCGGATTGACGTCACCTCGTTACTATTAATCGTTAGTACTCACCCCACCGGTTGACTAGCGATTTCTACAACCACATGAGTTGGTTTAAAGATAACAGTTGGTCTGTTAGTGAGTTCCACCATCATATGGAACCCCCACGGCCCATCCCTTTCAGGTATGTGTTACTTTCTGTCTTATCTTGTTTTTCATGAAGTCCCTACACACTAACATTTTCCAATGTTGTGATTTTCCCTTTTATTTTTACTTCACATACTTTATATCTATAAGAACTTTTTTCATATGAGATTCGAATCCAACTTGCACCGTTTTTTTGTTATTAAGCGAAGGTAGCGTAGTAGCAAACATTGAACTCTCGCTAATAGTGGTTCAAATCTAAGGGGCTGTTTGGTAGCCTCTTAATGACCATTCAGATGCTACCTCTTAATGGTTTAAAACATCTGAATGAATAAGAGGTAACCTCAAGTCTGAATGGTTAAGAGGTAACCTCTGAATGGTAAATCATCACATGTCACATTCTTCTACCTTCTCATTGGTAAAATTCTTAATGGTTCCATTAAGAGGTAGCCTCTTAATGACCATTCAGAGGCTACCAAAGAGCCCCTAAGTTGCATTGGTATATTGTTTTTAACGAGAGGTTTGAATTCTTTCTTATGAAACAAGATTACTCAAGCATTAAACCTTGTTGTTTTTAATTTTGATGTCAACAGTTGATGTGTGGCAATTATTACTTTGATATAGATAGTAGTGATGTTTAACGAAAATAAAATATTTTGTATCGTTTAGTATGATATTCTTTTTGTTGCAAAGTTCAAAGAATACAACTAAAATAGGAAGAGTAAGATCATCCTCATTGGGTGTCCTTTGAGTTTTTAGTTACCTAGTTGGCGCGTATGTGGAATAGGATGTCGAAAAAAAGGTACAAGTTCTCCCGAAGAAAGCTAGTCGCTCTGACGGTCTGTGAAGGGAGGAAGAAAAAAAATGTGACGGGGGATGAGAGAGAATGCAATATGTCGGGACTAGGAGGGAAAGAACCAGCCGATGTGGAAAAGAGATAAGGGTACAGGGTATAGTAGCGGGGAGTTGGGTGTTTGAGTGGGAGTCACCAATCGGTGACCACCCCCACTTGATTGAGTTGGGTGTTTGAGTTGGAGAGAGTGAACAAAAATCGGTGATTGTTCACCGATGTGATTAAGAGGAGAGGAGAGAGAGAGGAGAGACCAATCAAGTTTTTTTTTTTTTTTTAATTGAGGGGTGTTTGAACATTACCTAGTGATTGAGTGTAAAATGGGGAGTAGAATGAGGAGTTGACATGGCATAATATTATTGGGTAGGATTTCACTCAAACACCCTAGAGTGATTGACTATACCCTCCACCCTAAGGTCCACCAATAAGTAAATTTAATATAGCATACCACACGAAAACACCCTCAATGATCTTCATGTGAGGTTTAGTATAACCAATTAGCATCCTCGATGATCTTTATGTGAGGTTTAGTATAAATAATTAAAGGTAGGATGTAGGAGAGAGAAAATGAGTAAAAGAAAAGGAAGATGAAAATGGCAAAATTTCTCTCATGTGAAGTCACGTAGTTTGACTTAACACAAACAACGTATAAACAAGTGACTATGGGCGAAAACAGACGGTAAAAACAGAGACAAAAGGCGTAAACAATTTCAACAAGAGACAAAATCCATAATTTGGATTAAACCACATGGACAGTTTATATAATCTACTATAGTGTAAGTAGTACCATAACTAAAAATCTGAAACATTGTCCAAGGACCATTTTTGTAGTTCATTCTAGAATAAGTGTTAGCTCATTAAAAACATGATCATGAATCCTGTTTTTGTACACTTGTCAAAGTAAAAGTTAACAATATCAACTTCCATAAGATGACACAAGAGCTTACTTCTGGAATAGCGCGTTCTTCATGCATTACAAGTTGTACAGTATACTAAAAACACAAAGAGATTCAGATTTCAACAAAGTCATCGTCATTATCAGTCGCGTCGTCCCAGTCAAGTTCAAAAGTGTTAGCCGATTTCATCAATTCCGTCAGTCCGGTGAGATCCTCCAGGTAAGTTGGATGATTGATGGCTTGCAAGACAAAATCCAGACCCCTTTTTCGATACTCCGCAACCACCTGCATATCACAATAATTGCAAATTAATTTAAGTTTATGCATGACCAAAAATCTTTTGTATTTTAAAGAAAATATGTTTACGATTAGTAAAAGTACACTTACGGTTGGACAACAAGCCGTGCAGCTATTTGAGGAATGTCCCACAAGTATCATCTGAGAAAACTGTGAAAGTGCGCCTCGGATTTGATGGGGTAATATACCAAGAAGTTGCTCACTGCTTCCACTATCCAAAGAGTTGCCAAATTCGGCTTCTGCCGATATCCTGTAGAATACAAATGTAACTAAATAATTATTATATTTTCTCATCCTTAAAAGTAAGAAAATTATATGCATACTTTACAAAATACTTTCAATAATATAATTTAGTTTAAAACCGAAGCATTACCCGAGTGGATGATGCAAAATCCCAACAAACAGTTCGACTGCAAGAGCTGATGCAATAGGAGCAAGTCCGGGACGCGTCACCGTGCATTGCTGGTCCAAAGTGCGGTTAGTTGTTGACTGCATGGTTTGGGTAAAAGTTGTAGTTGGTTAGCATACCATTTTCATTTATTAATTTATTAATAATAATTATTTTTGTCTCACAAATAAAAGTATAAAACTCATACAAATAAAGAAATGCTTGTTATATTATTGGTGTTATATTTCTCATTAAGGATTTAACAATATGTAAAATTTTGTAAAGTTGAAGTCAAAGAAGCCCATGTAAATGGCTAATCACTAATCATCATATACAACCCACAGCCAAAGTGTATTTACATGAACAGGTCGATTTGGGTTATGTTTTATCTCTAACGGGTCAACCAGGTAAAAAATGGAAGATAAAGAGGCTTGTAAGAAAACCAGTCAAACGGGCCAAAAGTCACCCAAAGTGTATTTTTTAATGCACAAAACGTCTTAGCTCATATTATTCACAATAGAATATTCCGGAAATTAAAAGACACTAATTATATACATACACATATTTTTTAAAAAATTCAGGACAAAAGTGCCTCAGGTGAACCAGCCCCGCCCGACAGCTACCAGATTTGCTCATTTTGACCCGTTACCCAACCCGCCTAAATTGCCACCTGACCCACCTCTAACATGTGTACATGTAGATCAAAGGAGAAAGTTACATACATCAACAGGGGCAACAACGTCATTGCAAAAGTAACAACCCAGCCTCGGCTTGTTGTCACTATGTGACAGTGACATTTTTTCAACATCCGCTGATAAAGAGCCAACAGGCTCGGTTTTCGATTCATCGGTTGCACTAAGAGGACCAGAACCGTGACGCATTACCATGAAACTGTCAAACCCCAATGCTGCAGTAACTGTAAGCTGAAGATGATAATAAAACAAACATGTCAATGCCAGTTTTCTTGGCGACTGAAACCCGTAAGGGCATAATGGTAATTTACAACATTACATGAAAGTTGCATTTTGACTTTTGAAGTCAAACACACCTTATTAGCATTGGCACATAAAAGAGTTGGAAGCCAACGACTTTCTCTCGTATCAGTCAGCAAAAAAACCGCATCGTGAGACTCGATCAATTCACAAAGACGCGTACAGTCATCAAGCACGCCTCGCTCGTCTTTGCTCGGTACCGGATGCCCAGGCATAGGTATAGCCATTACTATACCTTCTGCTTCCTGTAAATATAAATATAAATCAACTAATAAAAAAATAAAATTATTTAACTCAAATATTCAAGCGTTTAATTTTACCACTGCTGGAAAGATTTTACGAAGACTTTCAGCTGCTGCAACGGCTTTTTTATCACCTTTGACACTATCATCGAATGTGTATAACGACTGTCGTAATGGATTTGACATGGCCACTTTACCATTATCCACCAATGTTATTTTCCGTACACCCCAAGCCTACATATACACATAAGATTATAAGCATACGTGTACAGTCAACAAGGGTCAACAGGGAAATACTCACCATAAGCATGCGTGCCACCTGGCATCCGAGAGTCCCGGCGCCCAACAAAAGACACTTGGTACTAGACAACATGTTCAAGTTTAACGATGGCAATTGACGCCATCGCATTAACTTTAGATTCAAATCTGCAGCTGATATAACCATCCTGCATAATTCAAACATTTTATTTTAGTTACTTAATATATGATAATATGAATTTGAGTAAAATGCCAATTTCGTCCCTGAGGTTTGGCCAGTTTTGCGACTTTCGTCCAAAGGTTTATTTTTCCGCATATGGATCCAAAAAAGTTTGGAATCTTGCCATTTCCATCCGGCTCGTTAACTCCATCCATTTTTTCTCCGTTAAGTCAGGGGTATTTCCGTCTCTTTTGCTAACTTAAAGGGCAATTCGGTCTTTTTCATTCACTCTATGTAAAAAGACCGAATACCCTGAAAAAGATCGAATTGCCCTTTAAGTTAGCAAAAAAGACGGAAATTGCCCTAACTTAACAGAGAAAAACGGATGGAGTTTAACGAGCCGGATGAAAATGGCAAGATTTCAAACCTTTTGGATCCAAATGCGGAAAAACAAACCTTTGGACGAAAGTTGCAAAACTGGCCAAACCTCCGGGACAAAAATGGCATTTTACTCTATGAATTTTGAAGAATAAAAAACGGTTTAACCACCCAACCGACCTAGTTGGATCCATGGAAGTAGATAGGTCAATATGTCTGGATACTTTCTTCTTACTATTGACTTCCCATCCAATAACTTGAGGCGCGTGCGTTTCATCTTGCCATGCTATTTTAGATTAATTAAAAAACAAAATAAATAAAGATTTTGCATGTTACGAAAAACAATTACAAAAAACAAAATATCAGTTTTAAAAGAGTTGTTACCCAATTTCGGCCAGTCTACCTTGTGAAGGTTCTATAATCGCTTCACCAACAAGAGAGGAACCCATATCAGCAAAGCCGCGGTTCTCACGATAGCATAAAAACGGAACCTTGGTGATATTCCATCTGGCGTTAATAAATGCCAAATAGTTGCGAAGCGGCCAGCCGGGATTGTTTGGACCATGATACGGGTCATAAAAAGCAAATCAAATCTGCCACCAATATAACGGACTTTTTACAAAACTATGGCAATTAAAGATAGTCATTCTTGAGTTGTATGTTTAGAATAATAGATGCGTCTTCACCTTATGATCTTCGTGTTGACATGCTTTAAAGTCCTTCAGGGGTCTAATGGTAGCTTGTGAATTTGAAGAAATACAAACCAGAAAGAAGGGCACATCTACAAAATAATATATTTGAAACTTTAAATTGAAAGTACCATATGCACTCTAGAAATGTCAATACTTCAACATTCACGGTCAGAAAAAAATGATCAACTTTTAAATGAAACCCAAACTCGTATCTTCATTTCCCACGTGATACAAGTAGACACCACAGAACGAAAATGTTAAATAACCTTGAAGGTCACGGTTAAAAATAATAATAACAATAACAATAAAAATTGATGACCAGTTGACCACATTTAACTAGTAAACAAAAAAAGTTGGTGTTAAGTATTTATCACCTTTCTATTTCAAAAAAAATGGTGGGACCCGATAATCAATATATGTAAACAGAATGGCCCAAAAGTCAAAATGACTACCTGTTGTTAGACTCGACTTACGCCACTCATTACAGCATACCGAGACAGATTCAGCCTGTACATCACAAAAGCAAGATTGTGTATTTTTAAGCAACAAAAAAAAGAGTTGACTGAAAGCTATATGGTCAAACCTCTTCAGCGGTGAACCATTCAGATGCAGGTTTTAAATCAACCAATGTTGCCGGAGGATCAAGAGCCAACGCAGGGAAAGCAACCGAGTAATCGAAATGAAACCTCTTGAGGTCCGCAAATGATATAATAAGAAACCTCAAAAGCACAGAGCTGTCATCCTCTACCTTTCCTGATCTAATATCGTCCCAAATCTGGTATTCAAGATTTTGATATCACATTTATGCATTACCGAAAATAACTAGTTTAATAAGATTATAAAACTATTAAAATAATAATAACAGAAAACCATGAATCATACCTTCTTTCCTTCAGCCTTTAACAGACTTTTTTTATCAAGGGACTGATATCCTTCATATGTGTTTGTGTTGTAAAGCGTTCCAGGCACCGAACACTTATTTCTGTTCCCGTGGGTTGCTGCGGTTGGTGATTCGTCACTCGGTTCGGTTGGCAAGGACTCAGCAAGTAAATTCAGATGGCTTGATACATGGGGATTAGAGCAGGGTGTGTAGAATCCTACAAGAATATCATTTATACAATCAACTTAGTAACCAACATGCGACAACATAACTACCTTTGACTTGTTTCGTCTATCAGAAATTTGCCAAGATATAAAAGGAAAAAATTCAAAGTTACTGCAACATACCTGTTATTGAAATGGGTGACTCATCGGTTTTTAGCTTGTTGAGTTTTAAAGAACATAATCCATGCCAAAAGCCCTCATCCACGGAACTCTGAAAGGTTGCGAATTGGAGAATAGACCCTTTCCTCTCACCGGACATGCTTGATTATATGGAAACTATGAACTGTCCGATCTTACCCCGCCTGTCAATTATGTTCTTCCATAGTTAGATTACAAAAGGATACTCATATTCAGACCCCCCCCCCCCCCCCAACCACCACGGACACCAGGGAACCTATGGCGGTGCAACCGAGCCGAGCCCAAGCTCGACTAGGCTCGAGCTCGAGTAACTTATAAGTAGGGGTGTAAACGAGCCGGGACGAGCCTGAGCTCGGCTCGTCATGTTTTTATGAAACTCGAGCTCGAGCTGGGCTCGGTTCGAGCCTACTTATTTGAGCTCGAACTCGGCTCGCGAGTAAAACCCAAAGCTCGAGCTCGGCTCGATTCAACTCGAGCTATTTTGAGAACAACCTCAGATGAGCTAAAAACTCGGCTCGAACTCGCTTCAATATCGCTTAAACGAGACAAAGCTCGGCTCGCCAATGTTAACATCATTATTATTATATTATATATAAACTAAATAATTTTTTGTTCAGGCTCGTTTAGGCTCGCGAGCCTATACAAGCTTTGTATTTCAGGCTCGAGCTCGGGCTCGATAACTAAACGAGCTCTATTTCAGGCTCGAACTCAGGCTCGGGCTCGTTAAAGCTCAGGTCGTTCTAGCTTTTAACCGAGCCAATAACGAGTAGTTCTCGAGCCTCTGGGCTTGTTTACACCCCAACTTATGAGATCTCAAGCTCGGTTCGGTTCGAGCTTTGTTTTCAAAGCTCGAGCTCGGCTCGTTTATTATCTATTAATTAATATATTAAATAACAATCTCTTTTATGCTTGCGAGCTTGATAGGTGAAGCTCGGGCTCGTTTACCAAACAAGCTTATGTTTAGGTTCGAGCTCGGCTGGTAAACAAGTTTAAAAAAGCTCGGCCTTGCTAAGTCAGTGACGGGATCCATAATTTTTTGATGGGGGCACAAATCGGTTGGGTTGAAAGAAACAAGGTCAAAACAAATCGGGCCAGTAGTTTCTACTTTCTAATTCTTATGAGACGGTCTGTACGCGACAAGGAGTTTGATGGGTAGGCTGTAGGCAGTTACATTGTCAACAAATCATTAAAAAACAAACAACATTAACAACACATAAGAGCATTACTGAAGAGAAACATTCCCAATCTGCAATGGAATGACTAAACAAACAAAACTAAACATTAATAAGCCTCAGTTAGCAAAGTTCTCAAAACTAAACAAATGAACATGATTAAAAAAAATTAAAAAAATTAAAAAAAAAAAAACATAACAAATTGCCCTCCTATTAGCACAATCACACACACTTCAATCAAATCAGTAAATTAAATAAATCATAAGAAAGAAAACATGATGCAATTGGATTCGTATAATTTCAAGATGGATTTAATTTTAACAGCAGACATAGTCGATTACCACACCCAGAAGTAGAATTCTAAACATAAATTTTCAAATTGCAAATCGAATTCGAAAGAAGTAAATACCACCCATGAATTATCAAAATAATTACAAACCCCTAAAAACCACTGCCCTGCAAAATCTTGAATTATAAATATACCCACGAAGAAAATCATACGTGATTCGGGTCGAACTGTTCTGGGTTGTGTCAATCTTGAAATATCGATCTTGAAATCAACGGAGAAACGTGTATCAGAGAAAAAGGTTTTGACTTTTTTAAGTCCAAATTGGATTTGAAGGAATCAGGAATGTATAGGCCATAGGGAGAGCCGCAGAGATTAAATTTAAGAGAAAACTACTAATTAGACCCGCGCATGTTGCGGCAATGGTGCATCGCAAGTATCGAACGGATTAATCGAAACGTTATGTGATGTGTTAAATATATGAAAACATACGTCTTGACGTATCCAATTTAACTCAATAGCATTGGCGTTGGATACAAATGTAAAGTATATCATATTTGTATGTGACATGACTCATACATTGGAAACGTACAAAAAAACGTAAAACGTAAAATGTGCATTAAGGGAAAACTAACACGTGTAATCGAAAGACATATTCATATCAAGGGCATAAATTTTACCCCTAGTGGGTTGCGATGAGATCAAAATGTAGAATTGGAAACGGGTACATAAAATAAGCAAAAAAACATATTATATTTGACCTAACTTGCATCCTAAAAAAGTTTACGTCGAAACGTAGCCCAACTCGAATTTATACCGATACATAAATTGCAATTTTCATAATATGACCCATAGGCGATCTGCTGTGGGCACGTTGCAAACACATAATGGATTAGTTCAAGCGTTATGTCATGTGCAAACCATATGAAAGTGCATGTCTCGACGTACTTAGTTCACTCAATGTATGGTTGAACCAAAATGTAAATCAATTCAAATTTATACAAATTAGTTCTTTAAAGAAAGATATTAGCGAACGGAAATCATTAAAGAATACAATAGGTTAAAAACGTATATTATGTATGATAAAAGGATAAAACTGAAACATTAAAAGTTTTAGCTACTAAACCTTGAGGGTAGCAAAGCCAATGTACTAATATTGTAAGGTGGTGGAAGTTTGGGTTGGAAAGGCAAGGAACCAATAGTGCAATTTGCTCAAAGTATGAGAGGAAAAAAAATGTATTATAAATTATATTTGGACGTAGAATTACTGCTTTTGACTTTGGATACTTCCAAAGCCATTGGATTTGAAGTCATGCATTTTGATGAATATTACTAAAAACAAAATAGGCGCAGACCATATGTACTGACTTTCTCTTTTAAGATTGTATAAAATTACACATATTCTCCTTTAATTACTTTCTCTTTTAAGCTTGTATAAAATTACACATATTCTCCTTTAATTACATTCCCAAATTTCAGGTCTGCCCTTTGTCTTTAATTTGTGCATTCCATGTCCTTTAATTAACAAATTTGCGCACGCGCTGTTCTTTGCTCTAAAACCCATGCACTTACCCAGTTAAATACACATATGTGCCCCTCACGTGAGGGGCAAAATTGTCAATACCATTACCCCTACCATTTAAAAACCCTTCAGAACGTCACCACCAGGCAGCGACTTGCGATCGTCTCTTTTACTGCTCCATTGACTGGCATTTGACCTGCGTATTTGGTGAGTGTTTCTTGTACTTTGACCTAGTGTTATTTGTTCTTTAAATGGCGAATCGAAAATGCAAAGCAATACGAGGGGCCTTTTTGGAATTTGCAATTTTTTTTAGTGAAAATACCCCAAATGCTTAGGTCCCTTGACCTTCGACCCTTTGCATTGCATCTACCCCCTGTTACAAATTTTAATTGAATTAGGCCCAAATATATCACTCCCAGTTTAATAGCTGCTGGGCTGAGTAAATGAGCCCAAAATGTTAGATTTAATTCGACACTCATACGACATCGTATCGCTTCCAAAATGTTGAAATAGTAACACACGCATATAGAGAGCTGTCCAAACTGCTCGACGATCGAGAATCGCTCGAAAAATGCCCGAAAAATGCTCGTTCGATTCCCGCTCAGTTTGTAAATGAGCTGCTCGCCTCGTTCGATTTGAAAGCGAGTCAAGCATGAGCAAAGGTCCGCTCGCTCGGTTTCGCTCGAATTGTTTTTGTTGAATGTATCCTTGTAATAGTGTCTTGATTTCAGTTTCTTTTTGTTTTGCTACACATGTTTTAATTTCGGTGCTGAGAAAAACCAAGCGAAAATGATCTGCTTGATTCAAATTCAATCAGGGCGTGAGCATCACTTTTGTGTTCGGTTTTGCAAAATTCGATCCGATCAGATCAAAATCAGATCGGTTGTAATTCAATCCGAGCACCCGGATCCGCTCATGAACACCCCCTACACATATATCATCTTCAATTTCATTTTCTTGGTTATAAACCCTAGAATTCTCCACAATCAAAATCAAAAGATGTCAGGCGAGTTACCATTCGAAATCCAATCGGAAATCACGAAAAGGCTTCCTGTGAGATCATTGCTTCGATTCCGATCAGTCTCTAAATCATGTAAGTCTTTCATCGACAGCTCTCACTTTATTAAGCATTATATCGGCCAACAGCAACATCTGCTTGTACGTTACGCCGATCCAGTAGATTTTAAGGATAGATATGTTTCAATTGTTGATGATGATCATACTTTCCACGAGCAGAAAGTTTCTGTGATTATTCCCCCATCGGTTCAGAAGCTCAATGGTTATAGCACAATTGGCACTTGTCACGGTTTGTTCTGTTTCTTAGGTCTAACTGGCAGGGCGGTTATTTGGAATCCTTGTATTAGAAAAACAGTTGATGTTGTTGTGCCTCTAGTCAAATTTGACAACATATATAATACCGTTTTAGGTTTTGGGGTTTGTCCTGAGACGAAGGACCCGAAGTTTGTCAAGATTAGATATTCTAGTATCGTTGTAGATATGGAAAGTAAAACTTTCATCCCTTGGCAAGTTGAGGTGTTTACGTTAAGCACACGGGTTTGGAGAAGTCTGTCTAGCAGCAATTTCCCTTGTAATTTGGTTAGATGTTACGGTTCACAGGTGTATGTGGATGGAGTTCTTTATTGGCTTGCTAGTGATAAGGTTAATGGTATTGTAGGGGGTTTTAATCTGATTGTTTCATTTGATCTCACAAGTGAAGAATTTAGACAAGTATATTTTCCGGATAGTTTAGCACCCCAGCCGTTTGGTAAGTTCTCCATGTATAAGCTAAGGGAGTCCCTTGTTGTGATTGAACCCCGTGTAGAGGATTATAACCTTGTTTACCATGTATGGATGATGGAGAAAGATGATGTTACAAGATCGTTTAAAAAGCTCTACACTATTAGTAATCACTCACTAGACGTATCAATAGTTGGTGTATGTGGATTTAGGAAGACTAGTGAAGCTTTAATTGAATTGGAAACTCATCCTGGTTCCACTAAAATACTTGCTTCTTATGATCCCTACTCTAAAGCCATCACTAATCTTGGGATTAGTGGAAGAAATTTTTCTCTGTATTCTTACATGGAAACACTACTTCTGCTTTGATCAGCCCATTTTTACTTCTGCTTTTGAAGGGTACAAGCAAGGTATGGATTTTTTTTCTTATTTATTTTTGTTTGTTATTCATATTCGCAAATTGGAAAATTTGGATTTCTAATCATAGCAGCTGAAAAGTTGGAGTTAATTATCCATCTAGATTTATGTACACATATAAAAAAAATCATAATGCTACAATAGATATAAAAAGTAGAGGCATACATTAAGTAGCTACTGAAGTCGGAGGTTTTGCAGGGTGTTAGGATTTAGAGCACACACACACGATCAATAAACGAAAGCAATAAGAAAAATAGACACGAGATTTACGTGGTTCGGTCACAGTGTGTAACCTACGTCCACGGGGGCAACTAGGGTTTTTATTTGAGTAAATTACAAAAATCGTCCTTTATATATGTCACTTATTGCAAACTGTGTTCTTTGTCTTCAATAATTACAGAAAACGTACTCGATGTTTGCAAACCCTTGCAAGTTATGTCCTTTAGCCCTTACTCAGTTAATTTTTGTGGTTAAATCTGACCAAATGGACCCCACATGAGGGTATTTTGGTCATTTTACTCTCATGTTGGGTCCATTTGGTCAGATTTAACCACAAAATACCCTTATGAAAAATATTGAAAAGTTACTAAAGTTGCAAAATATTGAAAATATTGAAAATATTGAAAAGTTAACGAGTTACTAAAGTTGCAAAATATTGAAAAGTTATTATATAAGACTACTAAATTTAGGGGTGAGCAAATAAATGGGATTAACCGAACCGTAATCGACTTAACCAAACCGAACAGTTATCCAACGGTTCGGTTAAGCAATAACCGATTAACCGATCATTTTGTGGGTCGGTTTTGGTTATGGTGTATGTTATAACAGAATTTACCCAACCGAACCGACATATAATATGTTTTTGCGCTTTCTGTTATATGCCATGGTTGATTAACCACTAAAGGTATGCATTTACAGATCATGCTTAGTCATTTCATTATATAGTTTAGCTACTAAGGTATTTAGCATTCATTAGATATATAGTAGATATATAATAAAATCTCGAGGAATAGCAAAAAGCAAAACTGAGATTATAATTCAACTTCTCTACACTGAATGTTTGAAAATATTAGCTTTTTTTTATTTCGGTTTTTAGAAGTATAGGTTTTGTAAATGAGCACCGGTATGAAAGTTATGCCATCACCAAAATTACGCTACTTATTGTCATCAAAAGGTTGCAACTTATATGGGTTAGTATGTTTACTGAGTTGCTCTTAGTTTTAACCCTCCTGATGTGAATATTATGAGAAACCACATGTTAGTTACTAGCTAATCAGACCCAGTTTACATCCGTCATATACTCGATTTGCATTTCTCATCCACACGTGTCTTTCAATACTTAAAAATAAAATTTATACAACTTTCTATGTCCATTATATTCTTGATTTTGGATATTCAGTTTCATTAATAAAATGCATTAGCTCATTTCAAAATGACAGTATCTTTGATGCCATTTTACTCTTAATGATAATGGCAGCTCACCACTTGCTAAAATTAAATTTTGGAGCTATAGTTCATGATTAAACCTTAATGTATATTAAAGTAGGCTAAATTTGTATCAATAAAAACCGAAGATACATCTATTTAGAGCCATCCATAAGGCTTCTTGATTCACATACTCATCTCACATCGCTTAGTAGAACCAAATATTTAAATAAAGATTTAAGTTATTGTTGTTGTTCCTTTTATGCACTAATTGAATGTTTGGCGTGGTCGTGATTTTCTTTGGGCATGACAGGTTTGAGCATGTCGAAAGGAGCGCGTTTGGACTTTGGAGCTTCCAGAAAACTTTGTTTAGCTAACACAATGGACTACTTGTTAAAGAAATTATGTTGACCTTTATTTTTTGTGAAGATATATCTAGAGGTAAGATAATCCGTGATGAAAACAATGTTTTGTTATGTAATGTGTAGTGAATTATTTCATTCCATACTTGGTAATACCTTTAATTAAGCTTAACTAAGGTTAACTCTCATATTAAGTCAAAAGTCAATAGTAACAAAATGTCACTTGAAATCAAATCTGAGTTTGAGCTTGAATTGGAGTGTAATTGTTAGTCAGATATGGTATTTGAATGGGTTATCAGATGGTTGGTCAATAGATTAATGCAGTTGATATAGTCAAAGATGGGCTTCTGTTGACTACTTCATGGCTGTATATTGTAAAAGGGATCTTTGATGCAGAAGAATCTAAATGAAAAAGATCGAGATTATCTTTTAAATGGGGAAGATCAAGTTTATCTTTTATTAATATTTGAATTATCTTTACCATGTTTATCTTTTAATTATTTAGTATAAGTAGGGCATATATGGTTTATTGTTTAGTTAGTTTTTTGATTGATTTTGAATTGAAAGAACATTGTTCTTGGAACCATTTGGTTCGTTTTATCGTCTTTGATTAACTAATTGTTCTTGAGCCATTTGATCGCTTCCAAAACTGCATCAGGTGGTATCAGAGCTTTGGTTTTCAAATGGCTCGACGTGATAGTGATTACTCTCGTGTCCGTAGAATCGCCGACCGAGGCAACGGTAGAGATGGTCTCGATTCGCGTTCTCGTGATGAAGATCAATGCTGTGTTCGTAGAACCGCCTACCGAGGCAACGACAAAGTTGATTCTGCACCACGAGATCTAAAGATCATGCGACTCCAACGACGAGTACAAGATCTCGAGTTACAAAACGAGATCATGCGACTCAAGAAACGGATCCAAGATCTTGAAGCAGTACCGGTATGGGAGGAAACGGAACCGGAAGAACCCGTCGGGGACGAGTTAACCGGGGATGAGGAGCATCCTACCCATAGCGGCTCTATCTATGATTCTCTTCCCGTGTGATGAATACGGGGACAAAGATTGGTATTCTTGGGTTATCGGTGGTGACTTACCGGGTGATGAATCGTGTTCTAAAAGTCGTAATGTTGAAGGTGTTACATCGGTAAAAAGCAGTGGTGTTGCAGTGGCTCCGGCTGGCGAGGCGATGGCTAATGACGGTCATACGATGGATGAAGTTGGTTCGGAAAAAAACATACCTTACTGGGGTACGCTTAGGATGACTGTTGAAAATGCATACTTGAAGCACAATAAAAAGGAACAAGGTAATGTTTTTTGTAATATTATAGCATACCCTTCATTTGACAAATCAAGGTTGTTATCATGCTTGTTGGAAACTCAAAGGGCTAGCCAATATGTTTTAATTAAAGAAGCGTTCTTGAGTGCGTCAACCGTAGAGTGCGTCAACCGTATGCATGATGTCGACATCAATGGCTTCACCCTTTCAATCGGTCCACTTAGTTTCCGGTAAAGATTGGGCGGCTACCGGTGGTGAAGAGTCGGTCTTAGGAGGTCCCATCACTTGGCCGATAAGAATGGGAGAATCGACTATTTACTCGCCGAAAGGGGGATATACTTGGAATTCGAATTTTGAAAATGAAGAGAAGATTGAGCTTGCTAAAACTATTGGTATACTTGGCGATAATGATGTTAAAAATTTGAATATTCCATGTGAATGTGACTTCCAAAATAATAGAAAAGTTATTAAAGATGCACAAGATACCGTTGATCTTGGTGAGTATATGTGGCACATTCATAGCTCACGTGGGATGCATGGAACAATGAAAAATTTGATTAATATTGGTGGGTTTCTTGGAGATGGGAATTTGTTTCCACTATATCAATTATTTTATTTCAAGCCACTAGAAAATGTAGGTAAGTTATCTATTACTGAGTTTGGTTAGGGTAAAATAAGAAGCCATACATGGTGGTTCGAGCAGATAATTGATCCTTCTAATGGCTACTTAATAAAAAAATTCAACGAGGTTCAGGATTTACAACTCTGTGGCTATCTAGTTAGAGCTGAACTATTTGAGCGGATAGTGAACGGGAGACAGTTCATTGCTCCATTCGACCCGGGTGGTACAAGCCTAGAGTCGGGCGAGATGATTAAAGAAGTTGGATTGTTTAAGCGGGTCGTCATAATAATAATTCAGAATCGGGTTGATGTGCCTTTTGATCCAAGTGGCTTTGGTTCGAAGACAAAACTCGAGGACGAGTTTTTTTCGAAGACGGGGAGTATGATGCAGAAGAATCTAAATGAAAAAGACCGAGATTATCTTTTAAATGGGGAAGATCAAGTTTATCTTTTATTAATATTTGAATTATCTTTACCATGTTTATCTTTTAATTATTTAGTATAAGTAGGGCATATATGGTTATTGTTTAGTTAGTTTTTTGATTGATTTTGAATTGAAAGAACATTGTTCTTGGAACCATTTGGTTCGTTTTATCGTCTTTGATTAACTAATTGTTCTTGAGCCATTTGATCGCTTTCAAAACTGCATCAGGTATGATGCAGAAGAATCTAAATGAAAAAGATCGAGATTATCTTTTAAATGGGGAAGATCAAGTTTATCTTTTATTAATATTTGAATTATCTTTACCATGTTTATCTTTTAATTATTTAGTATAAGTAGGGCATATATGGTTTATTGTTTAGTTAGTTTTTTGATTGATTTTGAATTGAAAGAACATTGTTCTTGGAACCATTTGGTTCGTTTTATCGTCTTTGATTAACTAATTGTTCTTGAGCCATTTGATCGCTTCCAAAACTGCATCAATCTTGTTTGGAGGTCTATATGGTTTGGCAACAACAATATTAAATGGGCAGTGGTAAAATATGAATATCAGCATATTCATGCCAATGATGTCCAGCCCAGCTGGTCGGAGGTGAGAGGGTTTACCCACTTCTGTGGGGTTCCCGCTCGGGAGGTCACGGGTTCGAGACCACTCCGGTTCCAATATGGGCAGGGGCGGATCTATAGCCAAGAAAGGGGTTCAAAGGAACCGTTCGGTTCGGAATTTATAGTGTTAAATTAAATACAAAAGACTGAAGGAACCCTTTAGTATTTTTTAGAGGAACCCGTAACCAAAATTGATCAGTGCTGAACTGGTAGAGCACCTGCTGTTCGTAATTGATGTTCCGAGTTCGAATCCCGTTAGCAGTTTTTCTTTCTTTTTTTTTATTTTGCGTTTTTTCCTTTTTTTTATTTCGCGTTTTTTCCTTTTTTACTCAAAACAAATTAGGGTTTTAACTTCTAACTTTAAATGTTTAGTGTTTATTCCAATTCCAAACGTAAACTCACACAGATACGTGACCATACATGACCATTACACACGCCCGTCCTCATCCGTCCAGCAGCCGCCGGTCGCCGAAGCCCGGAGCCACTCCAGCCCCTTCTCTTACAGCTTCCCTCGGTCACTCTCTTAGGTTTGTTGATTTGAACTTTCAGTTTGACGATTTTTAGATTCATTCTATGATTAGTGATGTTATATCTTAGAATTTATTGATGTTAAATCTTAATCTTTTTTTATAGAAACTTAGGATTTAGGAAATAGGGATGCTAATGTTTTAACTTGTGTTTTAATCTTTTTGAAATTATGATTGGTGATGTTAATTTGTAGTCTCTTGAATGTTATTTAAACCTATATAAAGAAGCAACTTTTTGTTGCATCACCATTTGTACTTTGTGCCTTGGGGGTCTTTCAAAAAAAATTGACTCACCTATACCATCTCTAAACTCAAAAAAATTGACTCACCTATACCATCTCTAAACTCTCACACAAGATACACTGACATCTTTTATGCCTTACCCTCTCTCTCAATCTTATTCACAAACAAAACCCAAACCAAATCTCACTCATCTCTCAAATTATACACACACTTCCACAGGCCAAACACCCTCTCGGTCACCCCTCCCACTCGACAGAAGGCCGGCGGCCAAAGGCCGGTGGAGCCGTTTGCAACAACAGTGGTGATTGGCGGTGTATGGACGGTGGAGCGGAGGTGCGATTACGGCGGTGGCGTGCTGTTTTAGCGACGGAAGACGGCGGCGGTGGTGGTGGATTGTTGGTGGTTCGAGTGTTGTTGTGGGCCGAAAGGAAATCGAAGATGTTGATGATCTGATTTTGTGGTGGTTTGGTTTTACGGTGACAGATGTGGTGATTCGTGACTTTCCGACGAGGTGAACGACGGCAATTCAAGTATTCAAACGAGGTATTTGTATCCGCTTCTTTCCCTGCTTTTTTATTGCTTTCAATTAATTTGATTTGTGGCTATGTTAATTTGGCTGATGTTCTGTTTTGCTTTTATAGGGTTCTTGGTTGTGGTAGTTTTTGGAATTGGGGATTTTGGCTCCATACGCGGCTTCCCTCTTCGTTGCTACTGGAGCATCATCAGGCGACAGGTGTGGTTCTGACTGAGGTATTGAAAATTTGAAATGTTTGTT
Organism: Helianthus tuberosus; assembly: GCA_030545235.1. Taxonomy (NCBI): domain Eukaryota; kingdom Viridiplantae; phylum Streptophyta; class Magnoliopsida; order Asterales; family Asteraceae; genus Helianthus; species Helianthus tuberosus. Next base: position 30,891,667 of record CM060439.1, on the reverse strand, counting down.
ACATGTGTTTCTTAGTGTGTTAGGTTTTAATATGTGTTGATTGATGATGAGGTTTTGAGTTTTATGTTGATGGAATGTTAAATTTGTAGTTGTAAGTATGTGAATTTTAGAGAATAGATTGATAGCCATACAAACTAGGCATGGATTTAAGATATGTGGTTCTTATTCAGTATAATCTCAACTATGGATGGTGTGGTTAGCATCTAAGATGTGACTTTCAAAGGTTACGGTTTCGAGGTTGGTAGTTGGTGGTTGAGATCATACTCACAGGAAACGTAGATCCCCCCTCGAATCCCGAATCGGTTCAGCCGTACTAGAATTGGGTATAGAATCGAACCGTTCGGCCTGGGTTCGCCGTAAGTCAACTCAAGACTGCTTGTCGTATGTCCATGTGTAGTGAAATACAGTTAGAAGGATGTTATGTTAAGTACAATAATACATCATTTTTTGGGGCCCCGGATAAGATGGAGGTGTGCAGGAGATGTGGTCCTTCAGTTGGCTATAATTCGGATGTTTTGAACCGTATAAACAGTGCGTTGGCATTTTTGGTAGGCGGGAATGGAGAATACTTTCGCGAGGGTGATTTTGGTAGCATACAAGGTGTGGCATAGTGCATACAAAATCTGAGTTTAAGTGATTGTCAAGATTGTCTTTCAGAGGCAACTGGACGGTTGAGATCAGTGTGTGAGACATCAAGCTGGGGTGATATGTACCTTGGAAAATGTTATATCCGATATGCTGATCAAGGTATATATATGTCTGTTTTTGATGACGATGGGTAATATTTATCATATTTATATAGCATAAAGTCTACATGAGTTAGTGCAGGTACTGTAAATCTTGCTAATATCGGTGACTCTACTTCCAATAAAAGTAGTGGCGGAGGGATAAGCGTGTTGGACATAATCAACACTATTTCCAGTTTTAGCTCCATATTGGGCATGCTCAAGGTGACTTTTGTTTGCAATAAAAAAGGTGCATTACTAGAATAATTAGTATAGCCATTCAAAGCAAGCCAGGGTATATAAGTTAATTTCTCTTTGTATTTATCGTACATTTTTTTTAAATGAGTTAGGTAGAATATTTAATGTAAAAGACATAATGTTGGCTGGCTTTTTTTGACCTAATTATTTTAGGGCGGCAATTGATAACCATCAACAATATATCACAATAATCGTTCCGGATCACTAGAAAACGTGTTTCCGATTGAAAAATTTGTCGTTTCGGAACGATTCGATTCGATTCGCGTACCAATCAATAGATGAACTAGGTGGTTAGATGAAATGACCTCTTCAAGTCCTTATACTTACATTGCTTGGTATAGATATCCATTTTTTACACGTATATATATCGGGTGAACCCTTTTTTAGATTTTTTTTCCCTAGAACGACTTCTTTCAACCTGGGCCTGTTTTGGTCCGAACCCTTTTCACCAGTAATCTAACATGACCACCTATTTTTGCCAGGCTTACTTTAGAGTAATATCTTTAACATTTTATCATCTCATTTCAGTTCACAGAAGCATTTGGAAAGTTCTATGGTAGCTCGAAACAAGGAACTGACAATGATAAAGGTCGTCCGGGTGTTCATGATAACCGAGTGAAGTGCATAATTTTTCCATTGTTACCTTCTTATTTCATTTTTTTAATCTTCATTTTACCTTAGCTGCGGGTGACAATCCGGACTGGTACACAGAGTTTCTACCTATCTCCGAAAGGTCACAAGAACTTAACTTCCAAACCTGGAAAAAGATAAAAAACGAGAACACAACATTGACTACCAGATGTGGTAATATGACAAGTTTTTTATGAATGGGTCAATTTGGTTATGTAGATTAGATATTTAGATTATAAGGAATGTAATCAGACGAGTCAAGTAACAATTAATGTTTGATTTAACTTTACAACTCACTCTTGGTGTCATTTAGATATGGCTTTTTTTTGGTGTGATGAGATAACTACGAGTCGGAAGGTTGGACAAGAAGACAAGGACGGATGCTCGCATGTAAGAACCCCGCCGCATTGCGGCGGGTACTAATTCCTAGTTATATTAAAAAAGCAAACAGATTCATTTAAGATCAAGAAAATTAGGGGAAGTCTTGAAGGTGAATAAATTTCATAGAATTCTGAATATCTTGTTAAAAAAAATTCAAAATCATATGATAGATAGATGATTAATACCAATCGTCTTATTGCAATTTATATCAGATGGAAAGCATTTGTGAAGATACAAATGATTTAGAAGAGAAATATAACAATTTCTTGGCGAAGAAACCGTATGATAGATGATAACCGTCTCATCTTACAGGGTAAGTAAGTTTCTTTCTTGATTGTAATAATCTAAAAAGGGGAATGTTTACTCCCCTGTTCTTTAGTATATTCAAATAGTATAAATGTCTTCTTTTGGGTAAAATTAGGTGTTTGATGGGCATGGAGGAAAGGGTGCATCAAAGTTTGTTCGTGATAATTTGCCAAGAATCATTGTTGATGACGCTAATTTTTCAATGGAACTTAAAAAAGTAGTCACGAGGTTGTTTGCAGAGGCATATGTTGCATTTGCGCAGTCATGTGCTCTTGAATCTGCTTTTTCTTATGGCACAACTGCACTTACCGCTATGATCTTTGGGAGGTTAGTTCAATAATCGATGTTGTTTTTTATATATCTCTCTTAAATATATTTGTATGATAACAAATTACTGAATCTAGATCAATATTTTAAATACTTTGTAATGATGAAAATTGATAAATAGATAGTTTTCTAAAATTGCATAAAAAGTCTATTTTTCTTTGTGCAACTAATCAGCCCCAAATTTATCATGAAGATGCTTTCTTATGTCGTATTTTTTATTATGTGATGAACCTTATCCGACCCGAACCATCACACCGACCCGAATTTTTTTTTATGTTCGGACATATGAAATTGGAACACTAAAAAAGTGAACCCCTTGGAAAAAAATTCCTGGATCCGCCATTGAATATGAGGTAATTCCGGTGCGGCTGGACCTTAGGGGGGCCTGGGGATCGAACCCGCGTGCGGGCGATACCAGATTAGGGGGAGTACCGTTGAGCTATCCCAAAAAAAAATTTATTATCCCAAGCCGGAACCCGCGTGCGGGTGATACCAGATTAGGGGGAGTACCGTTGAGCTATCCCAAAAAAAAAAATTATTATCCCAAGCCGGAACCCGCGTGCGGGTGATACCAGATTAGGGGGAGTACCGTTGAGCTATCCCAAAAAAAAATATATTATCCCAAGCCGATATTTTCTTCAAGAAATTCGATTAGGCGGTAGATAATTAACTTTATTAAAGTGTGTATAGTTTAGTAAAGTGTGTATAGTTTCATAATATTAATCTTACAAACAACTATCTAATAAGACTCAATTTAACTATTTTTCATATCATAAGCTATGTGGATCTACAGCACATGGTCAACTACTACTACTTACTCTAAAATACTAATTTTTAGTGAATATAACTTGATTTACCAAAAGATCAAAGCATTGTTTTTCAAATGTCACCGTTATGTGCGAAAATGGAGATAGTCATGTGATAATAAACATTTCGTTAGTTGAGAGTATTCCCGGCCAACAAGTGAAATTCGAGATTATCTAAATCCAATAACTCTTTTGTATATTTTATATACATATACATATGTGGTTTGTATGCATTATTTCGAGTTGTATGGCTAGACTAAAACTAGATATGCTTCATAAAACACGTTTACAATAAAAAAAAACAATTTTCAAAATTACGTGTTAACTCTATAGAAGATCATAACAGAAAACACATAACCTTTACTTCCTTTAAATTCACGATTGAAAAGTGAACACTTTAGTTGCTTTTGCATGTGAGTGGTTTTTTTTTGTGTAATTACGAAGAGTTGTCAAGCTAACCTACGATGGAAGCAACGATGTTTACAAAAACTACATGAGGGTTAAGAAAGAAATAATATATTTGAGCAAAGTATCAAAAACTAAAAGTTCATTTAAAAATGATATGCATAATATTCTAATACAGTGGCGAACCCAAGATTTTCTTTTCTATTGGGGTCGGTTTATTTTTGGTGCTCGGAAGTCTTAACTTGATGTTTGAATTTTCAGTTTTGGCCGGATCGTGTCACATAGATAATGATAACATGATGTTGCAAGGGGTAGAACTAAGAGGTACAATGAGGTAAAAATGACTACGAAAATATAATCAACATTCGGTACCCTGATCGAATTTTATACTCGTTTGTTTTTTTGCTTTTCACTTTGTTTTTGAAATGTAACATGTATAAATCGTTTTTGCTGTAGTCGAATGTTTGATTTGGCTTACCAGTTGAAATGGGGTACATCATCTTGGAACAGCGGCGGAACTAGCCCAAATATTTAGGGGTATCCCAATTTTTTATTTTTAGACCAGGGGTATCCTTTGTATAACGGAGACGAAGTTGTGGGGTATTTTTACATTACGGAAACGGAGTTAAGGGGTATTTTTACACTACGAAGACGGGGTTGAGGGGTAGCCCGTGCTACCCCTACTAACATTATAAGTCCGCCATTGTCTTGGAACACAATGGAAGGAGTATTGCAATCAATATCAAGCCTAGCGGCCGGACAAAGAGAGTTGTTGTTGAGTTTGCCTGATACAAGATTGATGATCAAAGAACCTCTGAACACAATTCGGTGGAAAAACCATTGTACTTGGTGTTTATGTGGCTATATTTAATGGTGTGAAGCTTAAGGTTTTAGCAACAGACAAGATGCTTAAATCAAATCCTAGTTAGCCGGTGTGGGTGTTTGTGGTCCAAATCTTGAATCCGACTAGCCAACAAGGTCAAGATGTGGCCGAGAAGATCAATAATGCACAAGCATTATCATTGTCACACCCTCAATTTACCACCTAGGGAGTGTCCCTGTTAAGCGTGTGACGACTAGCGATGAGCCACCAATTACATTGAATCACAAGTTTAAAATGAAGTTCCATTGCTTAATAATACTGAAGTTCCAAACGTAAGTTATCCAAAACCATAAGTTTAGCGGAAGCGTAAAGTTATCATAAAGTAAGTACTAAACGAATGTAATAAATAAGTATGTGATAAACAAATTCCTCAGCATGACCATGACCACTCCTGCTCTCCAGCCAACAAGCTCCTGTTCCAATCATCTAACGACCTGCGAGCATGTAACAAGTGTATCAGACAAAGCTGGCGAGTCCACAGTTTTAGAAAAACGTTTGTTACCAGTTGTATGTAAAACAGTTCAATAACCAATGCAAGTAATATCGTTAATATCTCATTTCCGAACAAGACGGCTCCTGATGTACATGACTGCCCTATCCCACGTACCCCTATCTAGTACTGGGCCCGACTGGGTCATTAGTTCACCTCCGTCCTATCCAGGAGCGGTGTGAGGGTGCCAAACCTAAGTAGCGCTACCAACTAATACCCGAATAAGGGACTTACAAAAATGATAGGTGAGAATATTAACCAATATACCCGTTTTTACCCAAACCACTGACTGTCCCCAACCACTGGGACGCATGCTCGAATGTAGTGAACTCACCTTAGAGTGCTCGGTAGACTCGACTCGATTATTTGTAAACCACACGATCAATCAAATCCTATGATTAACGCATATTTCACAGTCAATATGTATACTAGCTCAATTCGTGTTATTACACATGTATTTATCAATTAGTGCACATATCATTAATAGTAATACAGTTAGTTCAAACACAAACTTATTCAATCAATCACACGCACATGAGTCTATTAATCCGGTTCAGTTAACATAACCCCAAATTCCCCCATTTGCGGCCCAAGTTGCCCATACTCACAGAGGTCCAACATCCCTTTGTTTAACCCAACTAATTAATATGTAGACTAATTAACATGCAAGCCCAATGTAACTTAAGGCCCAGTTACGAATTGAAATAATTAGACATGCCAGCCATTTTCCTTTATTTCACACAATATGATAATATACCTGTTGCACATAAACAATGTATTTTCTAACTCGTAAACAGTTAACACAACTCAACGATTATTACCATGTTCTATGAAGATTATAATTTTCCTTGGTACCCAACCCTTCATTCCAATGTCTAAATAATCACATAATTTGTTAAAGTTTTGTGCAGCCATGCTTATAACCGAAATATCCTAATTCAACCCAGTCATGCGATCTAAGGGAACAACCAATCATGCAATCATGGTTAACATCAATAGGGATTAAATGTACATGATTAGGAACTAAATCATTATTAACAATTTAAACAGCCAAGTCAAGCAATCATCACCATTCCTCATCATAATTCATTATCCAAGTTGTCATACCCACTATTTAAGAAAACATAGAATTTACCAACCCTATAACCTACATACACAGATTCCCATTTCAATAAAACAACACATCATCTCACCACCTTATCATCCCCCCTCGTGGCCCAGTGGGTATTCCCACGGGGTTAAGTTTGGCCGGCTCCTCCTTTGGGAGGTCACCGGTTCGACTCCCACTTGTGGTCTTAGGGGGGGACGTCCCAATGATAGATCGTATCCTACCGAGGCATGGTGCGGTCTTGAGGGCAACCCGGTTTTACCCAGCTGTTACCCCAGCGAGTCTCTCGTGTGGGGGCAGTATGGTTTCCGGGCGGAAGTCAGCTTACGCGGCGGCCGGGGCCCGATCGAACATCGCGTCCGTAAATGCAGGGCTGACGGGGGATTGTCTTAGACATGAACCCGGTGACCACTGGTCCAGTACATAGAAAGTCACCTTCCAAAAAAAAATCTCACCACCTTATCCACCTACTATTAATATTCTTTGACTATTGTGACATTATTAACAAGATAGGCACATGGTTTGATCCATTCAAGGCCACAAACAATCACATGTGCCGCCATTTCTTATACAAGGTTATCAAATCTTTCACCCTAATCATGACAACAATATTTCACATTACACAATTTTCATTACAATTCATCATGCAGGACACAGGTTCGCATTAATGTGCAGCCATAGACCTTATGATCCTACAAGTATCACAAAAACAAATACTTATTCATTGACTACTAACCTGTCAATGTCTAGCACAAAACACGAGGAGTGATGATCAAGAGAAAGGGCTTCGATAAAGGAGAAGGGAATCTGCCGTCACAATATAATGATGGGGTGATGATTGTTTAGGGTTTGCAACCTTGTGTGCGGTTAGGGAATTATGGGACGTTACGTAAATATAAAGGATATGTGGGCTCAAGGGGTGTGGGCTCGGATTGCATAACAAGTGGTATGGGCCGAAAGATCAATCACCACATTCGGTGGGTTGGACTACAAGTGTGTTACGAGTGGGTTCCATAGACTAAACAATACATTTAAAGGGTTCATAAATCAATTATGCAATGATTATCCAATATACGAATAACAGGTTCATATACAAAACCTAATAATTAAACGTAAGGACACACGTTAAAGGTTGTTGAATTTATGTAGTGCTAACCTGAGTATTCGGGTTGTCACATCATCCCCAACTTAAAAGAAATTTCGTCTCGAAATTTGCCAAGTAAGCACAGAAGAGTGAAGTGAGGAATCAAGATTGTTGCGGGTTTTGTTCAGGTGCCACATCATCCCCAACTTGAAGAGGAATCTCGTCCCGAGATTCACCAGCTTTACTAGATTCTGGTTTGTCTTTAGGAAAAAGGTGAGGATATTTGAGCTTCATTTGATCTTCTCGCTCCCATGTGAACTCCGGTCCCCGCCGCGAGTTCCAACGGACTCGAACAATCGGAATACGACTATGCTTGCGTACTTTGACCTCCCTATCCATGATCTCAATAGGTTCCTCGACAAACTGCAACTTGTCGTCGATCCTCAACTCTTGATATGGTACCACTAATAGGTCGTCAGCATAACACTTCTTTAACTGTGATACATGAAATACGTCGTGAACATTGCCCAGCTCAGTAGGTAACTCCAACCTATAAGCCACCTTACCGATACGCTCAAGAACTTTAAACGGCCCAACATAACGTGGATTCAGCTTGCCACGCTTCCCAAAGCGTACGACCCCTTTCCACGGTGAGACTTTCAGCATGACGCGGTCATTCACTTCAAAGACTACTTCTTTGGCACGCTCGTCAGCATAGGCCTTCTGGCGGTCATGAGCAGCTGCCATACGTTCCCTGATTTTCACAATCATATCTGAAGTTTCGAGTACCATCTCAGGACCTGTGATCTGACTATCACCCACTTCAGCCCAGCAGAGAGGTGAACGGCACTTCCTCCCGTACAGTGCCTCAAATGGTGCCGCTTTGATACTGGTGTGGTAGCTGTTATTGTAGGAAAACTCTACCAACGGCAAGTGCTTCTCCCATCCTTTCCCAAAATCAATAACACATGCCCGCAGCATGTCCTCTAGTGTCTGAATAGTACGCTCACTCTGACCATCTGTCTGTGGATGATAAGCCGTGCTCATATCGAGACGTGAGCCGAACATCTTATGCATAGCCTGCCATAACTCCGAAGTAAAACGAGGATCTCGATCAGAAATAATAGAAGTCGGCACCCCGTGCCTAGAAACCACCTCTTTAAGGTACACTGCTGCGAGCTGCGAATACTTATCTGTCTCCTTGATTGCTAGGAAATGTGCTGACTTTGTGAGACGGTCGACGATCACCCATATAGTATCGTTCCCAGCCTGTGTTCTAGGTAACCCCGTAACAAAATCCATAGCGATCTGTTCCCATTTCCACATGGGTATCTCTGGCTGCTGAAGTAGACCCGAAGGTTTCTGGTACTCTGCCTTGACCCTAGCACAGGTCAAACACTTACCCACGTAGGTGGCAATAATAGCTTTCATGTTCGGCCACCAATACAAAACCTTGAGGTCCTGGTACATCTTATCAGACCCTGGATGAATAGAATATCGTGACTTGTGTGCTTCGTCCATCACAAGTTCTCGAAGATTACCAAATGAAGGAACCCATATCCGTTCCATGAAGTAGTAGATATCGTCAGACCGTTGCTCGAACTTCTTCTTGTGTAGACCTCGTAATCCTTCAGCTTCGATATTTTCTTCCTTTAACGCTTCAATCTGAGCTGAACGAATCCGGGCAGGTAAATTAGAGTGAATAGTAAGCTGTAGGGCACGAACACGCTTCTGTTTCGGTTCCTTGCGACTAAGAGCATCTGCTACAACATTAGCTTTACCCGGGTGATACTTGATGGCACACTCGTAATCATTGAACAATTCTACCCAACGACGCTGACGCATATTTAGTTCTTTCTGGTCGAAGATATGCTGAAGGCTCTTGTGGTCGGTATAGATGGTGCATTTCGTACCGTACAGATAATGCCTCCAAATCTTCAGTGCAAAAACCACGGCTCCTAACTCCAAGTCGTGTGTCGTGTAGTTCTTCTCGTGTACTTTCAACTGTCGAGAGGCATAAGCTATCACCTTGTTGCGCTGCATCAGCACGCAACCAAGACCCTGAATCGATGCATCACAATGTACCTCAAAATCCTCGGTACCCTCTGGTAGAGACAGAATCGGCGCGCTACACAATTTCTGTTTCAATAGTTGGAAGGCATCCTCCTGTTTTGCTCCCCACGAATAAACTACTTTCTTTTGTGTCAAGGATGTGAGAGGCTGTGCAATCTTCGAAAAATCCCGAATAAAACGACGATAATACCCCGCTAGACCAAGAAATTGTCGCACCTCTGAAGGATTCGTTGGTGCCACCCAATTTCTAATGGCATCGATCTTGGCAGGATCCACATGTATGCCCATCTCATTAACGATATGCCCCAGAAAATGTACCTCCCGTATCCAGAAATCACACTTAGAAAATTTCGCGTACAGCTGCTCCCTCCTCAGGAGCTCTAGGATAAGACGTAGATGCCGCACATGATCCTCCTTGTTCTTGGAATAAATTAGAATGTCGTCGATAAAAACGATAACGAAGTCGTCGAGGTATGGCTTGCACACGCGGTTCATGAGATCCATGAAGACCGCTGGTGCGTTGGTCAACCCGAATGGCATGACCAAGAACTCATAATGACCGTACCGCGTCCGAAATGCCGTTTTGGGAACATCTTCCTCTCTAACCCGTACCTGATGATAACCCGACCTTAAGTCGATTTTGGAGTAGAAACTTGATCCTTGCAGCTGGTCAAACAGGTCATCAATACGTGGTAAAGGATAACGATTCTTGACCGTCGCCTTATTGAGTTCACGGTAATCTATACACTGGCGAAAAGACCTGTCCTTCTTTTTCACAAACAGAACTGGGGCTCCCCAAGGTGAAGAGCTAGGTCGGATAAAACCCCTATCCAACAGTTCCTGAAGTTGGTTTGACAATTCCTGCAACTCCCCTGGTGCCAGACGATAAGGAGCACGAGCAATCGGTGCTGCTCCTGGGGCGAGATCGATCTGGAATTCCACCTGTCGATGTGGAGGTAAGCCAGGGAGTTCCTCAGGAAATACGTCAGGAAATTCCCAAACAACTGGAATATCCTCGATCCTCCTCTCGTCAGTCTGCGAATCAGTGACAAGGGCTAGAATAGCAGGATAGCCCTTACGGAGATACTCCTGAGCCTTCATTGACGAAACAATACTAATCGGGGTCCCAGTGCGATGACCCTGAACCGATAAGAATTCTCCGCTAGGGAGAGGAACACGCACGATTTTCTCCTTGCAGAGAATTTCCGCCTGATACCTGGACAACCAATCCATGCCGATAACTACGTCGAAACTTCCAAGAGTAATGGGAAGTAGGTCAATGTCGAATGCTTGACCCAGAAGATCAAGTTTACACCCAACCAGAACATGTGAAGCTTCGATTGTTTTACCATTTGCTATCTCCACTATGTGTTTCGTTACCAGAGGTGTAGGACTTAACCCTAACTGACGACTGAACCCCAAAGATACGTAACTCCAATCGGCACCAGAATCAAACAAGATAGAAGCAAATACACCATTTACTGAAAAAGTACCAGTAACTACATTACCGTCGTTTCGTGCTTCCCCAGCTCCCAGAACAAATCCGCGTCCACGTGCCACATTGCCCCCATTGTTCCCAGCATTGTTGTTTCCATTATTATTGCCCCCTGTATTCTGTCTCAGCTGAGGACAGTCTCGCTTGAAATGCCCATCAGCCCCACACTGGAAGCACCCTTTCTGTACACCCTGATTCGGCTGATTCTGTTGCCTACCCTGCTGCTGTACTGGCTGCTGCTGAGCTGGAAGTGTAGCCCTACAATCCTTAGCCATGTGCCCTGATCGGTGACACCTATGACAAACCCGATTACACTGACCCTTGTGATGATAGTTACACTTGTTGCACAAAGGTAACTTCCCCGCATAAGATCCCTGCCCCGAACTGTTACTCTGGTTTTGATTCACTGACGATGTCTGGCTGAAACTGCGATTGCTGCCAGTATCTACTTTCTTCTGAGACTGTACCGAGTTGGACCCCTTGTCCATATCGCTCCACTTACGCTTGCTATCGGTAGCAGGAGTAGTGGAAGTAGTAGTAGCTGTCGTAGTACTAGAGATACGTGGTGGTAGTGAATTACTTTCCACCTCCTGATCAATAATCTTGTGAGTCATACGGACAATATCAGTTATGTTGTTGAGGTTTGCTGCAGTAACCAAACCCTTCACTCGTGGAGGTAATCCCTTGATAAACAACTCAATTCTTCGAGACATAGGTCGGGACAAGTTTGGACACAAGTCAGCCAACTCATACGACCGTTTCACATATGCTTCAACCTCGGATCCCACCAATTTCAGATTATAATACTCGTTCTCTAGCTTCTGTATCTCATCACGAGGACAGTATTCTTCCCTCATCAACTCCTTAAAGGCTTCCCACGTAGTGGCGTTCGCCGCCTCGATGCCTAACAGCTGAACCTGGGCATTCCACCATGTCAGGGCACCATCCTCGAGCGTGCCCGTAGCATACTTCACTCTGTCCCCAACAGGACAGTTACACATCGCGAATACGGACTCCGCCTTTTCAAACCAGCGCAAGAGTCCTACAGCTCCTTCAGTCCCACTGAAGGTCTGTGGCTTACAGTCCATAAAAGACTTAAACGTGCAGACAGGTGGGTGAGGCTGATTTTGTGGTGCTGGCTGACCTATTAACAGGAGAGAATCAAACAAGTAAGACTCAAGTATACGACTCAAAGGGAAAGAGTGTTTGGTACATGTCGTACCAGCCTGATAAGCCGCTAAGGCTGCAGCCACCTGAGCATTGATTAAATCCGTTAACTCAACTTGAGTCATATTGATTTGGCCACGTCCACCACCGCGGCCTCCACCACGTCCACCACGACGGCCTCCACCACGTCCGTTCATGATTCTATAAGTATGGAAAAAAGACGAATTAACAAACAAGCTCAAGTAGAAGTCAAGTATTTACGTATTATCCACAGATTTCGAAGTTCTAATACAAGACCAACTAACAACACAGAATCCTTTTCACACTTGTCAAGATTCACTGGGACTCACATGCACCCCACATTATTATTATGTGTGCACCCACAATAATAATCTAGTTTGCATGTTCATCTCAATTCCTCCTAACTCATGTTAGAAGGCCCCCTAACTTCAAGTAACATGAACAAGAGCGTTATAACAAGAAACATGTAAGTTCAAGAAGAGTCCCACTCCTAAAATACGTGACATAGACTGATTGCATAGTAATTCGTGCTGTAGTGTCAATTGTGCATTCAGGTGCATTACGAATCGTAAGTATGTACTAAACATACTATTCATTAGTAAATAAGAGACGAACCTTGCTGCCTGGAGCTGAGTGTCATGGTCAATGTCGGATCAGTTCAGTTATAGTCTGGTTTTATAAAACATTTTAAAACCAAGTTCACTATAACCAGTGGCTCTGATACCAAACTGTCACACCCTCAATTTACCACCTAGGCTCTGATCAAAGAACCTCTGAACACAATTCGGTGGAAAAACCATTGTACTTGGTGTTTATGTGGCTATATTTAATGGTGTGAAGCTTAAGGTTTTAGCAACAGACAAGATGCTTAAATCAAATCCTAGTTAGCCGGTGTGGGTGTTTGTGGTCCAAATCTTGAATCCGACTAGCCAACAAGGTCAAGATGTGGCCGAGAAGATCAATAATGCACAAGCATTATCATTGTCACACCCTCAATTTACCACCTAGGGAGTGTCCCTGTTAAGCGTGTGACGACTAGCGATGAGCCACCAATTACATTGAATCACAAGTTTAAAATGAAGTTCCATTGCTTAATAATACTGAAGTTCCAAACGTAAGTTATCCAAAACCATAAGTTTAGCGGAAGCGTAAAGTTATCATAAAGTAAGTACTAAACGAATGTAATAAATAAGTATGTGATAAACAAATTCCTCAGCATGACCATGACCACTCCTGCTCTCCAGCCAACAAGCTCCTGTTCCAATCATCTAACGACCTGCGAGCATGTAACAAGTGTATCAGACAAAGCTGGCGAGTCCACAGTTTTAGAAAAACGTTTGTTACCAGTTGTATGTAAAACAGTTCAATAACCAATGCAAGTAATATCGTTAATATCTCATTTCCGAACAAGACGGCTCCTGATGTACATGACTGCCCTATCCCACGTACCCCTATCTAGTACTGGGCCCGACTGGGTCATTAGTTCACCTCCGTCCTATCCAGGAGCGGTGTGAGGGTGCCAAACCTAAGTAGCGCTACCAACTAATACCCGAATAAGGGACTTACAAAAATGATAGGTGAGAATATTAACCAATATACCCGTTTTTACCCAAACCACTGACTGTCCCCAACCACTGGGACGCATGCTCGAATGTAGTGAACTCACCTTAGAGTGCTCGGTAGACTCGACTCGATTATTTGTAAACCACACGATCAATCAAATCCTATGATTAACGCATATTTCACAGTCAATATGTATACTAGCTCAATTCGTGTTATTACACATGTATTTATCAATTAGTGCACATATCATTAATAGTAATACAGTTAGTTCAAACACAAACTTATTCAATCAATCACACGCACATGAGTCTATTAATCCGGTTCAGTTAACATAACCCCAAATTCCCCCATTTGCGGCCCAAGTTGCCCATACTCACAGAGGTCCAACATCCCTTTGTTTAACCCAACTAATTAATATGTAGACTAATTAACATGCAAGCCCAATGTAACTTAAGGCCCAGTTACGAATTGAAATAATTAGACATGCCAGCCATTTTCCTTTATTTCACACAATATGATAATATACCTGTTGCACATAAACAATGTATTTTCTAACTCGTAAACAGTTAACACAACTCAACGATTATTACCATGTTCTATGAAGATTATAATTTTCCTTGGTACCCAACCCTTCATTCCAATGTCTAAATAATCACATAATTTGTTAAAGTTTTGTGCAGCCATGCTTATAACCGAAATATCCTAATTCAACCCAGTCATGCGATCTAAGGGAACAACCAATCATGCAATCATGGTTAACATCAATAGGGATTAAATGTACATGATTAGGAACTAAATCATTATTAACAATTTAAACAGCCAAGTCAAGCAATCATCACCATTCCTCATCATAATTCATTATCCAAGTTGTCATACCCACTATTTAAGAAAACATAGAATTTACCAACCCTATAACCTACATACACAGATTCCCATTTCAATAAAACAACACATCATCTCACCACCTTATCATCCCCCCTCGTGGCCCAGTGGGTATTCCCACGGGGTTAAGTTTGGCCGGCTCCTCCTTTGGGAGGTCACCGGTTCGACTCCCACTTGTGGTCTTAGGGGGGGACGTCCCAATGATAGATCGTATCCTACCGAGGCATGGTGCGGTCTTGAGGGCAACCCGGTTTTACCCAGCTGTTACCCCAGCGAGTCTCTCGTGTGGGGGCAGTATGGTTTCCGGGCGGAAGTCAGCTTACGCGGCGGCCGGGGCCCGATCGAACATCGCGTCCGTAAATGCAGGGCTGACGGGGGATTGTCTTAGACATGAACCCGGTGACCACTGGTCCAGTACATAGAAAGTCACCTTCCAAAAAAAAATCTCACCACCTTATCCACCTACTATTAATATTCTTTGACTATTGTGACATTATTAACAAGATAGGCACATGGTTTGATCCATTCAAGGCCACAAACAATCACATGTGCCGCCATTTCTTATACAAGGTTATCAAATCTTTCACCCTAATCATGACAACAATATTTCACATTACACAATTTTCATTACAATTCATCATGCAGGACACAGGTTCGCATTAATGTGCAGCCATAGACCTTATGATCCTACAAGTATCACAAAAACAAATACTTATTCATTGACTACTAACCTGTCAATGTCTAGCACAAAACACGAGGAGTGATGATCAAGAGAAAGGGCTTCGATAAAGGAGAAGGGAATCTGCCGTCACAATATAATGATGGGGTGATGATTGTTTAGGGTTTGCAACCTTGTGTGCGGTTAGGGAATTATGGGACGTTACGTAAATATAAAGGATATGTGGGCTCAAGGGGTGTGGGCTCGGATTGCATAACAAGTGGTATGGGCCGAAAGATCAATCACCACATTCGGTGGGTTGGACTACAAGTGTGTTACGAGTGGGTTCCATAGACTAAACAATACATTTAAAGGGTTCATAAATCAATTATGCAATGATTATCCAATATACGAATAACAGGTTCATATACAAAACCTAATAATTAAACGTAAGGACACACGTTAAAGGTTGTTGAATTTATGTAGTGCTAACCTGAGTATTCGGGTTGTCACAATCATCCCCACAAGACAAAGATTGTGGTATCTTATCAGTTCATTGGGTGTTCGCCTTCTTCCATTGAGTAAAGCCATATCTTGTTTAATTAGCCACATCAGGAGTCATCAATACCGCTAGCTTATGATTTCCATAAAGAGACCACACATGACCCATGATGTGGCAGTGGCTAACTAGTCAGATAACATCTTTCAAGTTTTTGAGTAAAGTTGCATCAATAATTTTTATCTAATTTGTAAAATATGATACAAGTTATGTGATCAATTATCTACTTCATTATTCATTTTTTTTTGTTAGAAACTAACAAACAGCCCAGCAGATTATCACTTCAAGTTAGTTGAGCCCAAACTGCGGTGTAGTCCAAAATGTTGATTTAATTTGACACTCATCCAACGGCGTCGTTTTGCTTCTAAAAAATAAAACACATATCTGTGACTTTTCATATCATTATCGTAAACCCTAGAAATCTCAGATGTCGTAAACCCTAAAATCCATCCTTGATAATCAAAATCGAAATGATGTCGGACAACATACCGTTCGAAATCCAATCGGAGATCATGAAGAGGCTTCCTGTGAAATCGTTGCTTCAATTCCGATCGGTCTGCAAATCGTGGAAGTCTCTGATCGACAGCTCTCGTTTTATTAAGCATTATATCGGCCAACAGCAACATCTGCTTGTAAGGTATGAAGATGGGGTTAATTATGAGGAAAATTATGTATCAGTTGATGATGATGATGATACTTTTCCCCTCCAGAAAGTGTCTGTGATTATTCCCCAATTGGTGGATGATATGCTTTTACATTATAGAACAATTGTCAGCTCTCACGGCTTGTTGTGTTTGTTGTGTTATTACGGACCCGGTAAAACCGGCAGGGCAGTTATTTGGAATCCTTCCATTAGGAAAGCAGTTATTGTTACTGTGCCTAATATGACAGATGATGATGATAGGATATACAAAACCGTTCTTGGGTTTGGGGTTTGTCGCCTGACTACTGACCCCAAGATTGTCAAGATCACACATACTAGAATCGGTATAGATACCGAAAGTGTAGCTTGCATCCCTTGGCAAGTTGAAGTGTTTACATTAAGCACAGGGGCTTGGAGAAAGATATACAACACCAATCTCCCCTGTAATACAATTCAGTTTTTCATTGGGTTGCTCGTGACACTGTCACCATGGATGATGGTACATTTAGGTCCTATAATTTGATTATTACATTTGATATGACAACTGAAGAATTTGGAGAAGTAAACCTTCCGGATTGTTTAGCCCACCTTGATTGTGGTTTCTTCATTGATAAGCTAAGGGAGTCCCTTGTTGTGATTGAACCCCATCGTGCGGAGGATTCTAACCTGGTTCACCATGTATGGATGATGGATGATGGTGTTCCAAAATCATTTAAAAAGCTATACACCATTAGTAGCTCACCAGATGTATCAATATTTGGTGTAAGGGGGTTTAGGAAGACAGGTGACCCTTTAATTGAAGTTTATTTACGACCTCATGATCGCTACACTAGTATACTTGCTGCTTATGATCCCCACTCTAAGTCCATCAGTAATGTTGGGTTTGTTGGAAGACTATATTCATATTATGTGCATTCCTACTACATGGAAACACTACTTCTGCTTTGATTAGCTCGTTTTCACTTCTGCTTTTAAACCATACAAGCAAGGTATGGATTTTTTTTTTCTTATTAGTCATTTCATAATATAGTTTAGCCATTAAGTTATTTAGCATTTATTAGATATATAGTAGATATATAATAAAATCTCGAGGAATAGCAAAAAGCAAAATTGAAATTATAATTCAACCTCTCCACACTGAATGTTTGAAAATATTAGTTTTTTTTTTAATTTCGGTTTTTAGAAGTATAGGCATTGTAAATGAGCACCGGTATGAAAGTTATGCCATCACCAAAACTATGCTATTTATTGCATCAAAAGGTTGCAACTTCTATGGGTTAGTATGTTTACTGAATTGCTCTTAGTTTTAACCCTCCTGATGTGAATATTATGAGAAACCACATGTTAGTTACTAGCTAAGTTGACCCAATTTACATCCGTCATATACTCGATTTGCATTTCTCATAATCTCATCCCTACATGTCTGTCAATATGTCCATTATATTCTTGATTTTGGATATTCAGTTTCATTAATAAAATGCATTAATTCATTTTAAATGGCAGCTCACCACTTGGTAAAAATGAAATTTTGGAGCTACAGTTCATGATTAAACCTTAATGTATATTAAAGTAGGCTAAATTTGCAGCAATAAAAACCGAAGATACATCTATTTAGAGCCATCCATAAGGCTTCTTGATTCACATACTCATCCCACATCGCTTAGTAGAACCAAATATTTACATAAAGATTTAAGTTATTGTTGTTGTTCCTTTTATGCACTAATTGAATGTTTGGCATGGTCGTGATTTTCTTTGGGCATGACAGGTTTGAGCATGGTGAAAGGACTGCGTTTGGACTTTGGAGCTTCCAGACAACTTTGTTTAGCTAACACGATGGAACTTATTAAAGAAATTATGTTGGACCCTCCCTATGTAAGTCTTTGGCCCTAACCTTTACAAAAGCTAGACCCAACACGTACTCCTCATCGTCACTCCAAGCTTGAAACATTTTTGTAAGACGTTTGTTTTGTGGTTTTTTGGGTTTGTTTAAGTGTTTTCGAGTTGAGTAATCAAACAATACACCCAAAGGTATTTGTAGTGATTTTGGATGTCAAAGAACCGGTTCAACAATCAAAATAATAAAAACCTGGTCTAAGTACTACTTTTAACGTTAGGAACTAGTTTTGATTTTTTTTTTACCGTTAAAAACCGATTCCTACCATGGTAAAAACTGATCGGGTCGGAAACCGGGTACGAACCGATGTTGGCAAAAATCAGTGGAACCGGGGCATTCTCATCCAATCCATCAAAACTTGTGAGGGTGAGTTTTTATATTGTAAAGGGTAAAAAAAGTGGTTGTGAGTGGAGGAGAGAGAAAATGTTACTGTTCATTTGTATATTTGGGGGGACACTGTTCACCCAGTATAATTTTTTTAATATATATTGAAAGTGGTTGTGAGTGAAGGAAAGAGAAAAATGTGATGATAATATTATTTAATTGAAAATAAGAGAGAAAAAGTATTTGTTTTTAGTGAAAATATATTAATGTAGGAGTTTTTTTAGTGGAATGTATGTATAATTTGATGGATTGGATGAGAATGCTCTAAGTCAAGTACGCCAGGCCCAAATTATTACCAAGAAAAGTAAGAAGTAATATAAAAAGGTGGTTTAAAATCTCTCTTTCTTAAACCCTAGATATTTTGTTACATCGTAAACCCTAGAAAGAAATTGGTAATCAAAATGTCCTACAACATACCATTGGAAATCCAATCGGAAATCATGAAGAGGCTTCCCGTGAAATCGTTGCTTCGATTCCGATCTGTCTCCAAATCATGTAAGTCTCTGATCGACAGCTCTGATTTTATTAAGCATTATATCGGCCAAAAGCAACATCTGCTTGTAGGTTGTTATCATACTTTCATTGCACGTTTTGAGCAAGAACCCATGTCCATTGTTGATGATCATACTTTCCCCACCCAGCAAGTTTCTGTTACTCTTCCAGAATTTGTTGAATAAAGATGGATGACCCATGTGTATGTTGACATGTTGTGTACTTGTGTTAAGACTTTAGCCATTTTAGTATAAACCTACCAAATTTGGTGTGGTAGATGTTATGAGGTTAAGGGGTGTTTTGTTTCAGATGTTAATCCTTTTTAAATGAATTTCGTTTTTTAGTTGTAATAGCCAGCTTTTTTTCTGGTAATGTAGTACAGAGTACCCCTGTTTTGGATAGCATGTCTTGGTCTTGTTCTAATTTAATTTGATAAAAAAATGAATTAAGTAAAAGGTGTGATTTGAGAAATAGCATCCGGTATAATGAGTTACTAAAGTTGCAAAATATTGAAAAGTTATTATATAAGACTACTAAATTTAGGGGTGAGCAAATAAGCAGGATTAACCGAACCGTAATCGACTTAACCAAACCGAACAATTATCCAACGGTTTTGGTTATGGCGTATGTTATAACCGAATTTACCCAACCGAACCGACATATTTTGCGCTTTCTGTTATATGCCATGCTTGATTAACAACTAAAGGTATGCATTTACAGATCATGCTTAGTCATTTCATAATATAGTTTAGCTATTAAGGTATTTAGCATTCATTAGATATATAGTAGATATATAATAAAATCTCGAGGAATAGCAAAAAGCAAAACTGTGATTATAATTCAACCTCTCTACACTGAATTTTTGAAAATGGTAGCTTTTTTTTTATTTCGGTTTTTAGAAGTATAGGTATTGTAAATGAGCACCGGTATGAAAGTATTGCAACTTACATGGGTTAGTATGTTTACTGAGTTGCTCTTAGTTTTAACCCTCCTGATGTGAATATTATGGAAAACCACATGTTAGTTACTAGCTAATCAGACCCAGTTTACATCCGTCATATACTCGATTTGCATTTCTCATCCGCACGTGTCTTTCAATACTTAAAAATAAAATTTATACAACTTTCAATGTCCATTATATTCTTGATTTTGGATATTCAGTTTCATTAATAAAATGCATTAACTCATTTCAAATGACAGTATCTTTGAATGTCATTTTACTCTTAATGATAATGGCAGCTCACCACTTGCTAAAAATGAAATTTTGGAGCTACAGTTCATGATTAAACCTTAATGTATATTAAAGTAGGCTAAAGTTGCAGCAATAAAAACCGAAGATGCATCTATTTAGAGCCATCCATAAGGCTTCTTGATTCACATACTCATCCCACATCGCTTAGTAGAACCAAATATTTAAATAAAGATTTAAGTTATTGTTGTTAATCCTTTTATGCACTAATTGAATGTTTGGCATGCATGGTAGTAATTTTCTTTGGGCATGACAGGTTTGAGCATGTCGAAAGGAGTGCGTTTGGACTTTGGAGCTTCCAGAAAAACTTTGTTTAGCTAACACAATGGACTACTTATTAAAGAAACTATGTTGACCTTTATTTTTTTGAAGATATATCTAGAGGTAACAAAATGTCAGTTGAAATCAAATCTCAGTTTGAGCTTGAATTGGAGTGTAATTGTTAGTCAGATATGGTATTTGAATGGGTTATCAGATGGTTGGTCAATAGATTAATGCAGTTGATATAGTCAAAGATGGGCTTCTGTTGACTAGTTCATGGCTGTATATTGTAAAAGGGATCTTGTTTGGAAGTCTATATGGTTTGGCAACAACAGTAGTAAATGGGCAGTGGTAATATGAACATCAACATATTAACGCAGTTGGAAGAACCTGAAACTGTGATTGTTTCCAGAATATCCTTCTCTCCTGTCATTGGCACAGAGTAGCCTCGGAACGGCCCTTTTTTTTTTCAGCCTAGGCAGTGTGTTTTTGGTTTTCTTAATTATAATTTGCCCAATTTGACCTGTTAAGAATATTAGTTAATTAACACAAAACGACCCATTATAATGTTTTATAAGTCCAAACTATCCCATGTTTCAAGCTTTGGGTAAACTTCCATATAGAAAATCATATAAAAAAAAAAGAACACTTTAGTTGCTTTTGCATGTTAGTGGATTTTTTTTGTTTAATTGTGAATGTTGTCAAACTAACCTACGATGGAAGCAACGAAATTTACAAAAATTACATGAGGATAAAGAAAAATATAATACATTTGAGCAAGGTATCAAAAACTAAAAGTTCATTTAAAAAGAGTATACATGATATTCAAATACAGTGGGGGTTGGTTATTTTTTGGTGCTCGGAAGTCTTAACTTGATGTTCGAATTTTCAGTTTCGGTCGGGTCGTGTCACAAAGATAATGATAACATGATGTTGCAAGGGGTAAAACAAAGAGCTACAATGAGGTAAAAATGACTACGAAAATGTAATGCAATATTCGGTACCTTTTAGCTGAGATAACTAGTCTTTTTTTTTTTTTTTGCTTTTCACTTTGTTTTTTGAAAGCAATATGTATAAATTGTTTTTGTTGTAGTCAAATGTTGATTTGACTTATCGGTTGAAAAGGGGTATATCTTCTTGGAACACAATGGAAGGAGTATTGTGATCAGAAACAAGCGTAGCGGCGGTCAAAGGGAGTCGTTGAGTTTGCCCGACACAATATTGATGATTAAAGGACCTGAAAGACAATTTGAATTTCGATGGAAAAACCATAGTACTTGGTGTTTATATCTATACTATCTATTAAAGGGGATTAGAGAGTGACCTCATTTTGCTTACGTGTCAACTAACTAGATATGCCACGTAGGTTTTGCTGAAGTCATAAATAACAATTTATTTAATATTAATAATACATAAATAAAATTTTCAAAATTCAAATCCTCTCTCAAATCCCTAAATCCCATTTCAAATTTCAAACCTACAGCTCTTTCCATTCCATTCTCTCTCTCTCTCTCAGATCTGGCGCCTCTCTCTTTCTCTCAGATCTGGAGCGTTCCGGCGAAGTTGAAGACCATCGGATGATGAACCACCGGTGACCACAACGATCTCCGTCCGTCAGTCTTCTTTTTCTGAGCTCACCTCTACATGTTCTTTCAATCCTTCTTACGAGGTAACTTTATTCAAACCCTAACTCTTACATGAATCAGAGATTTAGCAAATCCCGTTATCGGACCTGATAAAGAAGTCAGACTTTTGATCGGCATTGATTAAGCGTTGAGGCTGATTGGTGTTGTTGTTGTTTGAATTAAATTTTCTTTTGTCTCCTATCGGCATCCCTCCCTGAGCAAATGGTGGTTTGGGGGCCTAGCAAATGGAGGCAGGGCAACAGGGTCATCCCAAATTACATCCCAAATTGGGTGGAGGAAGTACACAACAAATTTGTAGATTCCTCAAATGGGTATGTAAATTTTTGTTAAAAACTTAAAACTACGACATCGAAATCGGTATGAGTACTTCAAAATGAAGAGATGTAAACAAATTTAGACATGTTCAATTATGAAGACAGACAGTAAGGGATTGTATAAGAGTATTAGTAATCTATATATGATAAAAAGTAAAGTCAATGAATAGTGATGATGTAGGGTATATTAGAATATAAGGTATGGGGTGGGGGTTGTGGCGTGGCCCCTTGGCCGGGGGTTTTAGCACGGGCGTTGGGCGGGGCTATCAAGATGACATGGCGGGATCTCATTGGCCTAGACAAGTAGCTGTTTGGGCTAGCAGTTGGCCAACGACTATGTGTTTAAAAAAAAATATTTTTTCACTATAAATACTCACACTTCTATTCATTTTTTTACCACAACTACTCCACCTCTTCTATAATCATCTCTATCTTATTTTTAAAAAAAAATTCTCATCCAACCACAATACGAAAAATGAATCCTCATAATCGTGGTTTTGACCCGAACAATCCGTGGGCATTCCAAGAAACACCTAGCCCAGCATCCAATCGTCCAATTGCTCCCTTTTTAATACACTCCACGATGCCGGATATGGCTGGTTACGCATCGTTTATCTCGAATCGTTTGAAGAATGATGTCGGTCGAAAACACCAATGCCTTTCACGCAACGCGCGTCATTGAAAAACACTAGTTGGTATAATATTTAAAGAAATTGGATTAGCTGAATAGGTAAGTTGTACCTTGTGTGCGAGAAGAGAGGTTGAAACCAAAAACCAGAAAGAAATCGCTGCCGGCTACTAGAGGGGTTTTGGGGGCAGGGTTTATAAACACTTACATGGAACGGACCCGACACGTTCTTTTAGTTCGAAAATAATACGTGAGTTTATACGGTGAATAAAAAAACATCCGGAAAATGTTTTTTTTTTTCAGGTTCTATACAACCCGTGTAAATATTATACGGGTCGTACAAACGCTATATGACTCATGTAATGTTATACGAGTTGATTCAGGTTATGAGTTATCTTTAAACGGGTCAAACAGCCCAGATAAGAAAAAATAAGCTAAGAAAGAAATGGATCGAAGTCTCCCAACTTGTAATATATAAACATACAACCTCTTAAATAAATAAAACTGTTTAAACAGATCATTCTTGATGCTGGAGTTGATGTGAATATAAGAAATGTGCAAAACACAATACCTCTACATGTGGCATTGGCAAGAGGATCAAAATCATGTGTTGGAATTTGCAGGAACAAATTGTAATATACAGGTATCCATCTCTCTCTATTAAAGCTGAAATTGTGCCAGTGCTTATATAAAATAATACTAACTCACATGTAATTTTTGTTTTAAAAAATTTTTGTTTTAAATGTTTTATTCACGATTGTGGCAGGTTGTGTTTATGTGAAGTATGAGACAAGAGTGTGGGGCTTCAAGTACATTTTTTCGTGTATTGGGTTTTTACATGTAATATAGTGTTGAATGATTAATTTTGTTTGTTTATTGTAGTTATTTTTCATTATATCATTGTGCTTTTTTGTTTTAGGCATGCGCCTTTTTATGCCTTAGCTTCCTATGCTGTTGTTTAGCCGACGTTTCAGAGTCAATTGACTGGGATAAAGATACTTAATGCTTTCTTTGGAATGTGAGTTCTTCACTTTTACTTTGATTATGTTATGTTAGTTATTCTTTCTTATTGTAATAGATTTGTTCGCAAAAGGGTTCGAGTCCATTTAACTAGGCTCGTGCTGAAGTGTGGTTGTTGCAGGTCTAAAAGGAATGGGCCCCTCAGGTTATTTTACTTATTAATTGATGTTTACAAAAATGAACCACCATAATCACACAAGAAATGTCTATGGTTAGAACCAATTTCAGTGTTTGACATATCGACGATTATTCGTTAGAATCTAAATAATTTTTTTTATCTTCTTAGCTGCTGATAGATATTCTTTATAAACGAACACGAATATGCCCCCGTTTGTGTCCAATTGGTTCATTTACAGACCTATAATAGCAGAATAAAGTTATTGATTTTAGTGCAAAGTGTGAAAAAATTACTCGCGGAAATTTATGTCATAACTTGAATTGTTTAGAGTTTCTGATTTGAGTCACTGAGGATGTAATTTTTTTGTGAATGAAGTTGATCAGGGTTGCACATTATAGCGAGCTTGGGCGGTAATTATGGACAGCCCTTCGGACACCGAAGAACCAGAGTTTCAAGACGTGACCCGTGTCACAAGATCCACGTTCAAGAGGTACATGAAAGCTGTAGTTACACTGTGTACTCTTAATTACAATTACAAGTCAAGAAGAGGTTGATATGGTTTTGATAATGTGTGTGGGGTTGTTCAGGTTCATCAATCCATCCCCGCCAGTCCGACACAATTCACACCCCAAAAATTTAACGGTTGTTTATCATCTCCTAATGTATTACCTTCAATGATTTTGTAGGAATCTTTAAACTTGAAGCTTAATAGAACAGATGTTGAGAACCCATGGTTCATTTTTGGTATATCATATGCGGGAGCTCTTAGCACGTGGTTTTGTCTTAAATTCCCTCATTTAACATGTGGAAGTCTTGCAAGTTCTGGTGTAGCTAACGCGATTCTCGACTTCTATCAATATGATCAACAGGTTAATACCACTTTTTTTTCGATTTAGTATTTTATATTTGTTTCACACTTTTTAATTACTTTACTTGTGGCAGATTGGTGAGTCTACATAATGTAAAGCTATATTACAAGAAGTTACTCAAGTTGCCAAAGATCGGCTTGCGTCAATTGGTGAAGCTTTGAGAAACGAATTTGATGCTAAAGCAGTCGATGGATGGTTGCCTAGACGAGCCGATACATTTGAGAAATTATAAAAGGTATCCTTATGTATCTGGTGTCTAATTAAGCCATTGGAATGTGCTAGGATGTTTTTATTTGATAAGCATAAACCATTTCTTGACGTTGACTTTATAAACCATTGTATTTGACTCTTTCTTGGAACAATCACGATTTCGCAAAATTGAAGCTTTAAGCCCCATTGGGCCGTTGTAAACCGCGTTTTTTGCAAACAAATCATTGTTTTTAAAACTGCAAAAAAACAACAATACATATTGGAACAAAATTCTACCTTGGACAATAATATAAAAATATGTTTTTCAAAAATGTTGATTTGTACCTGTTTCTTAAATGACTGAAATGCCTAAATGTTATATGAGGATAGAACTTACCATGTTGAGATGAAGTTACAATCTTGTGGTTACAACCAGAGTTTGATGCTTTTCTGATTGATATTGATCAGCATAGTTCACTATCTTTGTTCCATATTGTAGTTTTATCAAATCTGATTAAATATTTATAAAAATACAATACAGAAATACAATCATAAGTGCAGTTTACTAGGGCCTCATGTTCTGGGCAGAAAAGTTGGTAGCCAGTTTTGGGTTTGAAGCTGATTTGGGTGGTATGGGTCAAGATCATATGGTGGAAGATTCGGTTCAGCAAGGTATCGTTTTTGGTTGGAGTGTAAAGGTTGTTTCGGCTGCTGTTAGTTTTGGTCTGGTTGGGCAGGATGGTTTGAGAATTACTTCTTTGGATCGACAATTTGATGCTATAAGATGGGCGGATAAGGTTGCAAGTTCTAAAGTGCAGTATGGAGTTTCTTTAAGTGTTAAACAGCCTCCAGTTAAGGCTGGGAATGGTTGGGGTAAGCTTTCTTCGTGTGGGATCGAGTGTAAAGGTTGATATTATTATGTGTTGCAGGCGTGTGTTGAACACTCTCGTGGTGAAGTCAGAAACTGCCTTCTAGCTGAGACCAGGGCCAATGCATTCCCAATAGCCAAATCTAAATATCTTTCATTAAGTGCATAAAGTCAGAAACTGCCTTAGATGTTTTATATTTACAATTTCTTACATGGGGATTTGTACTACTTTTCAGGAAGTGAGGGACACACATCAGAGGAAGCCAAATCTAAATATCTTTCATTAAGTGCATAAAGTCTTTTCCACATAATAGCCCTCATGTACCTGTCAAAGATCCTAAGCTAACCAGGCTTTTTAAAGATTAATTTGAGGTCAGTTCTTTAGGATATTGGCATTTTTTCACTTATTTTTCAATGCTTAACTTTTATTCGAGCAGCTTATGGTCGAAATGATAACATTTCGACATCTGCAGGTACTGCAAGTACGTCATTAATTGTAACTGTTAGCCCATCTCCACGACATTGTCCAAAAACTGTAAGTGCTATATTGTTTGGGCAAAGGGTGAGCAACCTAGGTTTTGAAAGCTCTCAATTAAAAAAGGAACAAACAATGTTCTCTGTGTTATGTTTACGATTTTCTGCATTAAGTTGCCGATTTGCTAAAACTTTGGCCAAATCTCAAATCATTTTAAAAATGGTGTTCATCTGTCGCTACTTTTAAGTTTTATTTTTTGGGCTTATGCATATTTCTAATGGAGAACCATTTTTTGGGCCAAATCTCAAATCATTTTACGATTTTTGGGCTTATGAGTCTCTTGAACTTGTGTCACACTCTACCCATATTTGCTAATGTAGTGGGCAATTGCACTTTACTTATGTATATATTGGGAATTATTTTAGGGTCCCTTATTTCCACACCACCTATTTTCTTATTTTCACATCCCTATGTGTATACGGGCCGTATAACATTATACGGCCGTATAGAATGTTGTTGCACAAAAATAAATGCAATGGAATGTTTTTTTTTGTTTTACATGTATACGGCCAGTATAACATTATACGAGCCGTATACAATTTTGTATACGAGCAATATAATGTTATACGACCAATGTATACGAGCCGTATAACATTATACGAGCAACATAATGTTATACGACCAAATGTATACGGGCCGTATAACATTATACGAGCATTATATACGGCCACCCTAAAAGCTTATCTCACATGGTGTATACGGGCAGTATAAGGTTATACGGCCCATATACATTTAAAATAAACTGACAAATTTGTCAGTTCATTTTATTCTATACAGCCGTATAACCTTATACGGCCCGTATACACCATGTGAGAATAAGATTTACCATGTAGGATTATTAGGACCCTTATTTTATATATATATATATATATATATATATATATATATATATATATTTTTACTAATCGTTTCATGTTTCATAGCTGATGAATCAAATTAGTTATGAGATGAAATGTTAAAATTATTTTTTTTAAACTGTGAATACATCTTTTTGTTTTTTAAACGTATAAGTATGATTTCTAAAACTTGTCTCATTATAAATGTAGAGTTAAGTTCCTGTAGAAATAAAATAAACGTACGAAACGTACGAATTGGGGGAAAAAGCAAAAAGTGGCGGTGGTATTTTGGTAATTATCAGCAACTTCAAAATTACTCTAGTAGAGTAATTTTGAGCTTTTGTAGAGTAATTTTGTAAATGTTCATGTAGAGTAATTTTGGTCATGTAGGGTAATTATCAAAATTACACTAACCCCCCACCCCCCACCCCCAAAAACCTAAACCACCCCCCACCCCCCAAAAAACCTACCCCCCCCCCCCCCCCCCAAACTAAAAACTAAACCCCATAACTAAATGCTAACAAAATTACTCTATAAGACATTTTCCAAAATTACTCTACAGATGTTAAAATTACTCTATTAGAGTAACCTACATTTCCCAAAATTAAAAACCTAAACCACCCCCCCCCCCACCCCCGAAAACCTAAACCCCCCCCCCCCCCCCAACTAAAAGCTAAAAACTAAAGCTAAACCCCATAACTAAATGCTAACAAAATTACTCTATAAGACATTTTCCAAAATTACTCTACAGAAGTCAAAATTACTCTACTATAGTAATTTGATAATTACCCTACATTTCCCAAAATTACTCTACAAATGCTCAAAATTACTCTACTAGAGTAATTTTGAAGTTTTTGATAATTACCAGATTGCCACCACCACTTTTTGCTTTTTCCCCAGTACTTTTGAAGTTGCTGATAATTACCAGATTGCCACCGCCACTTTTTGTTTTTTCCCCCAATTCGTACGTTTCGTACGTTAATTTTATTTTTATTTGATCCTTTACCTATAAATGTAAATAAGGGTAGTTATTGAACGATTTGCTTCTACAACAATGGAGTTGGCTCATTTCTACTCATGGGATGGTACTATTTCAACCCAACTAAAAGTATTTTTAGTTATATGGCCATGATATGCTAATTAATAAATTTAGATTTTCATTGGTATAAATTATCTGATATGCAAAAGATAGCATTTCTTTGGCTTACTCTGACTTTTGTGCATATTTGCTTGCTGACTTGTCATGTATGAATGAGTTAAATCTCTAAAATGGGAGGAAACCTTGAAGCCTTTTGTCAATGGATGTCTGGCTTGTACAGAAACCAAACCGGTTTGATTTGTTTTTTACATGTATTATATATAACATATGCATGTTGGGTTCATGAGTTCAGCAACGGCTGCACTTGAGAGTGACACAAGAGTAAGCTCCTTTGTCATTTTCATCTCTTATATATTATCAAATCATTATTAATCATAATGCATAACACCCACCTACATTTTTTTTTGTTCAGGTGCTGGCTTCTCGAAGTCGGAAGAGATTAAGACGGAAGCCATAACAATATAAATATAATGCAAAGAGAGCATGCATGTTTCATACATTTACGCTTTTGTTTAATGTACATTGTTACTTAGTGTTTTATTTCAGCTCACTATCTCTGTTTTTATATGCTTTAGTAGTCAATGTTCAACTTAAATACATAATACAATCTGAGTTATTGAAATTGTCTCCAACCTTGCATTTTTGTTTTTAGCCATATTATATATGTCAATGTGAACTCATTTGGTGAGTTCATATTGTACATGTAAATCTAAACAAAAAAAAATTGTTATTACGACACTAAAAGACCCGTCCACCGGACGGGTATACTACTAGTAGCTATTTTCAATGGTGTGACTGTGAAGCTTAAGGTTTTAGCAACAGATGGTATGCTTAAATCAAATCCTAGTTAGCCGGTGTGGGCGTTTTTGGTGCAAATCTTGAATCCGATGGAAAAACTATGGTACTTGTTTATGTGGCTATCTTCAAATTCAATACTTTTCTAGTTAAAAGTTAAGACTAACAAATAGCTGGGCCGAGTAGTTGAGCCCAAACTGCCATGCAGTCCAAATTCCAAAATGTTAATTTTTTAGAATTTTTTTTGATTTTTTAGAATTTTTGGACATTCTATGATTTTTTAGATTTTTTTTTATTTTTTAGAACTTTTTTGATTTTTTAGAATTTTTTGGACTTTTTAGAATTTTTAGATTTCTTTTTATTTTTCAGAATTTTTATGACTTTTTAAATTTTTTTTATTTATTTTTATTTTTTGGATTTTTTTATTTTTATTCTTTTATTATTTTTAAAATTTTAATTATTTTTAAACGAAGAACGATGGGAGAGTACTACGGCGGCGATTGGTGAAATCACAGTTGTGAATAGATATCTACGAGACTACGAGTAGTAATTAGTTTAGTGATTTTATCTCATACACATCCTGACTCGCTTGTGTTTTATCTCATACCCATCCTAACCTACTCTTTTTTTTATTCATCACATAACCCATCTTAACCTAGTGACTAATTTTGTTTGGCCATCTTAACCCATCTTAAAATTTAAAATACCCATATCAATCCAAAATGAAATAGATGGTTTTGTTTTGCCAGGTCTAGTTTCAATTGTTGATGATCATCATCGTACTTTCCCCCAACACAGTAATTTGGTTAACATGTGTATGCGTAAACAATTTTATAGGATAATAGGCACCTCTCACGGGTTGTTGTGTTTCTTTGGTGAAACCTGCATGGCTGTTATTTGGCTTTCTAGCAATAGGGTTAATTGGTCTCAAGGTCCGAAGCCGGCAAGTAGCAAAGTTGTAAGTTGTAGGTAGGAACAGGTGGTGGTGGTGGTTTGTGGAGGAGGTGGTGGTGGGATGAGGATGAAGATAAAGAAGTAGGGTCCACGTGAATTTAATATTTTTATCTTATTTAGGATTTCTTTTTATATTCTTTTGTTTTAATCTTGAAGGGTAAATAAGTAATTTCACACACACTTAACTTAGCAATTTAATAAGGTTAGTGATGAGTATCACAAGAGTTCAAAAATTGCAACCACTATAAGCAATTATGTAATCATTGAAGTCTTGAGATCAACTCTGCAATATCTACAAACCACAGTAACCAATCAGACATTTAATTAACTCTATGAAAAATGAATTATATGTAAGCTAGAATTGAGGTGCACAAAATAAACCGGTTAATTAACCAGTACCGTAACCGGTTAATAACCGATTTAGGAATAACCGGTTAGTGGTTATTTTTAATCGTAGGTTAGTAACCGGTTATAAGTATTTAGTATAGGAACGATTATTTAACCAATAGACCGGTTAACCGAAAAAAAACCAAAAAAATCAAAAAAAAGACAAAATAACCGGTTAATAACCGAAAATAACCAGTTAATTAACCGAACCGGTTAAAGTAATTAAGTGGCCTAGTTAAAAAAATAATTGGTTAAAGTAAAAAAGTCAAATTAACCGGTATAGCCGGTTATTAAAATTAACCGGTTTGTGCACCTTTAGAATTGACACTAATTGACTTGTATTTGCATTCTCGGCCCAAATAATGGTTCCTAGAGGTGCATAAAAAACCCGAACCCGGAACCGGACCCGAAAAAAACCCGGAACTGAGTTTTTTTATACCCGAACCCGTACCCGACCCTACTTGTAGGGTACAGATAGAGTATGCATTTCACTACCAAAACCCGTACCCGAACCGGACCCGATTTGTACCCGGTAATACCCTAAAACTGGAACCGGTTCCATATCCGGAACCGGGTTTTTCAAATACCCGACCTAAACCCGAAATTACCCGAAAAATACCTGAAAAATACCCCTAAAAAGTGTAACCCATTAGTATATCTAATCTATACCCGAAATATATATGGAAAAAAGCCCGAAAATAGGGTATTCAAATACCCGGTTTTAGAATACCTGGTTCTATACCCGACCCGAACCCGATGCATAGGGTATGGTTTTTAGAGACAATACCTGGACCCGATCCCGACCCGGGTATGGCCAATACCCGGTCATACCCGAACCCGGTTCCATACCCGAAACCGGGTATTTGAATAACCCGATTTGTGCATTCCTACTTTGAAACTAACAAACTGCTGGGCTGAGGATTTGAGCCCAAGATGAATAAACTAAAAAGGGGGTTTACCCTTCCCCATGTTTTTGCTTCCAAATTTCGTCTCTTAAACCCTAGAACTACACAATCGAGACTAAAAGATGTCAGACCACATACCTTTCGATATTCAATCGCAAATCATGAACTTGCTACCTGTGAAATCGTTGCTTCGATTTCGATCCATCTGCAAACAGTGGAAGTCTCTGATCGAGAGCTCTGATTTCATTACACATTACAGGAGCCAACAGCAACATCTGCTTGTAAGTGATTATAATTGTGAGCCAAAATATGTCTCAATTGCCGATGATCATACTTTTCCTCAACAGAAAGTTTCATTGACTATCCTTGCTAAGAAGATGCTTGAATACCCCCCTAGGTCTAGGATAATCAGCAGTTGTCATGGCTTGGTGTGTTTCTACTGCGATAGCACTCGCAAGGCTGTTATTTGGAATATTTCAATTAGAAAATCAGTTGCTGTTGTTGTGCCTACTTTGGCAAATGAAACATTTATAGGTTTTGGGGTTTGTCGTGAGACTAGTGACCCTAAGATTGTCAACATTGGATATATTTACAGCTGGAAGAGGGTGGATATCAATGCTACTTGCAAACACTCTCAGGTTGAGGTTTTTACATTAAGCACGGGGGCTTGGAGAAGTCCATTTGGCACCAATCTCCCTAGAAAATCAATTTGGTTTCATCCCTATGATCAGGTAGTTATAGATGGTGTTTTTTATTGGTTTGCTACTGATACGAATACTACCATGACTGGAAGATTTAAGTGTATTGTTGTTTCATTTGATATGACAAGTGAAGAATTCAGAGAAATAACCTTACCAGATGGTTTATCACACGATAATAATAATATTTCCATGTCCTATCTAGGGAACTCTCTTGTTGTGTGTGGATACGATAAACATGCCATTAATAGGGATTTATATGTATGGATGATGGGGGGTGGTGTTTCAAACTCCTTTACAAAGCTATTCACGATTCCATCATATGGAGATGCTATACTAAGGGGGTTTCGGAAGAGTGGTGACACTATAATTGATATTCGAGGAGAACGTGAATTTTGGCGACGACTTGTTGTTTACGAGCCTTACTCAAAACGCATTGATCTTGGGTTTGATGGAGAAGATTATAACTTATTTAAAGTGTATCCCTACATGGAAACACTATTTCTGCTTGATCAGCCAGATAATGTCATGTATAGTGATTGAGGTGCAATGCAAGATGGTCCTCAAGCTTCAAGATGATTTGGATTTATCACTTTTTAATGGGTATGCCCTTCAATCACCCCATGTTTCAGGAACTGCATGTAGGTTATTCTATGTTTAATTTCAAATTTCGATTTAGCCACAAGTCTTTTGCTTATAGCTAGATTGGAATGGCTGATTGAAAAGAACACATGTCTTTTAATTTCAAATCTCTTTTGCTTATACCGTCTATTTGACAAAAATACGTTGTGAATTTTGATATAAAAGTTTAAGGTGATTATGTTGTGCATTAATCTATGGTTCCTAAGTTATGTCTTTATGATCCATCCTGTGTTGAAGATAAGGTTTTAGTATTCTGGCTCATCATGGCTTATTATAGCAAAGATAAGGGCTGTAGGAACTTGGCGGCCTCGCTTTTCTAGGGCCTTCAAATTTTTTTTAATTTTTTTTTTCACGTATGTATGATGTATGTTATTTGAGCCCAGATTCGTGTAATCGGCCCTGAGCTTCCGGGCTTAAGTTTTTATGAATCTGAAGAAGCTTCATAGTCTGCAAAAGGGTTATAGTTCCTGCAAATCAGATAAATGAGACAGAGGAGCTTCACTGTGCGTATTAACCAAGTTGTTTTCGGTTTGTTGTTCGGGATGCATAATTGATAACTGAGTTTTTCAATTGATTATAGAACACAATGAAGAGTAACTAACTAATGCTTAGTTAGTTATGATACATACTTTGGTGTTTATTGACATGTGTTGCCAACTGTACATATTGGTTAACTAACATTGAGGCGAAATAAATTTAGTAAATGATGGTCAACACTTGGGCTTTTAGATATTGATTTCACATCTGTTTTGAAAGTTTGAATGACTTTCTTGGTGATGTTTTGTAATATCATTTTTAACATAGTTAATTACTTTTACTAATGCTATAATGAATTCAAGAAGTATAGAAAAACATTAAGTAGCTACAGAAGTTGTAGGGTACGACTGTATTGTGCAATAGCTACAAATAGAGTTGAAAAAGGCTGTTTTGATTTCATGTATTGTTTTATTTCATACATAAAATTCACTTGATTGTTATCTGCGTCCAAGTGTGGAAACTTGTTCTCCCATGGAATTGCATTCTAGAACCAGATTGACAAACTTGTTATAAATGTTTTTACGACAAACAAACTTGCTTTTAATTGTTGGTTAAATATGAATTCAAAGAGACTTGTTTGGGAAAAGAAACTTTTGATCGTAAAGTGAATGGCTTCTCGCTTTATTAACACTATAAGTTTAATCCATATCCCCTGATCGTAAAGTGAATGGCTTCTCGCTTTATTAACACAATAAGTTTAATCCATATCCCGAGAAACACAACACACTTTCTAAAATGAAAAAGATAAGTGTTGTTTAATTAAGTTTTGA
Source organism: Helianthus tuberosus (assembly GCA_030545235.1). Classification (NCBI taxonomy): domain Eukaryota; kingdom Viridiplantae; phylum Streptophyta; class Magnoliopsida; order Asterales; family Asteraceae; genus Helianthus; species Helianthus tuberosus. The sequence continues at coordinate 30,857,113 of CM060439.1, read as the reverse complement.
AGTTAAGTGATAAACTACGTATTATAAGAGTTCAAATTGTATTGTTGCTTTACTATATTGCCACATTATAGATTATTGTTGTTCCATTTATGCACTAATTGAATGTTTGGCATGGTTGTGATTTTCTTTCGGCATGACAGGTTTGAGCATGGCGAGAGGAGTGCGTTTGGACTTTGGAGCTTCTACACAACTTTGTTTAGCTAACACAATGGTGGACTCTATATCTTTAATTTCTGAATTTGGATTTTAAAACTTTTGTAAGAATGTCAAATTTTCCTTAATTGGCTATTCAAGCGACTTTTGTGATTGATTCTTATATTTTAGTATTCGATGATTATTAAAGAATATACTTTATTAGGCGACGACTAATTATGTTTATATATATACTTCTTTTTCCTTTGTTAGTCTTCAATCCTTAAACATTCAATGTAGTAAATGTCTTTTTTAGTGAATTTTGTTCTGAAAAATATGCATGTCTTTTCATAGTGAACTTATTTGAGTTATATTTATTGGTGCGAAATTAAGCTTTTTGGTTGTTGGTTTGTATTAGCCTTTGTTTGCATGAGGCGGAATTTATTAGAGTAATGCTATTCCCTTTCGGTCACTTAAAATTTGATATAGAGGCCCAAAATTTTTTGGGTGAAGAGCTTGGAAGAGAGGCAGTTACAAGAGGATTCTTGATTGGTGAAAATTGCATTTTTCTGCTTAGTTTAAAGGAAATCATGCATAGTCAATGTTGGGAGCAGGTCAAAGAAAATCAATCTTATTCTTTTTCACTGTAGACTCATATTGGGAATTGGGCTTTATGGGTTGGGTTATAGATGACCGGAGGTGGGAAGACGGGAATGGGCTTCAAGGCATCAGAAAAAAAAAAACTTTCAAAGGGTGCCTAATAACAGATTGTGGGTTCGGGTCAAAACGGGTCAATTAAAAAAGGGTTGTTTTGGTTCGGGCCAACACGGGTTCGGGTTGAAATGGGTCGGGGTCAGAACGGGTTTCGGGTCGGATTTGTTAAAAAAATGTTTTTTTTTTAAATAAAAAGATTGTACATCAAGGGGCAATGTTGTCGGGTTGAAACGGATCCGGGTTGGGTCGGGTCGGGTTGAGTACGGGTCTAAACTTTTTGACACCAACATGCTTATTGCTTAGCGAATCGTTGAATTGCATGTAATCCATGCTTTTTGACACCACAACTGATTGGCTTTTGTGAAAACTAATTATTTTTGTAATTAGTAATGTTGCTCTATGTATTCTTGAATGCAGGTTGGACGGCTGCTATGAATGCATACACTCATAAGCACAATTACATCCAGTTATTTTGATAAGTAGTAACTTAGTCTCTTTGTTTATTTAGCATACAAATAGGATTTGACTTTTGTGCTACATAATGATAGCAATTGTGACTTGAAATTATTAGCCGCTGGTTTATTCCGGTCAGATACGATCATATGGGTCGGGTTTGACAAACGGGTCGGCATGAAGTTGGGTCGGTCGGATCAAACCGGATGCCCATGCTGGTGTTTGAAAACGAATACAGGCAACAAAAAAAAGGGGGGTTTTACATATTTCCCCCTCCTAAGCCTCCTTATTACATATTTCTCAAAACCATAAAATCAATTCCCCTCCTAAGCCTCCTTATTACATATTTCTCAAAACCATAAAATCAATTACATATTTCCCCTCCCTAACTCATATATATTACATATTTCCCCTTTTCATTTAAATGACTATTATTTATGACTATTTTACACTTAATGAACTATTTAATGAATATTTACATATTTCCCTATTCTAATATGTAAAATCATTTACATATTTACCCAGATTATGTAGTATTACCCCGATTCTTCTACTTGTTACTCTTGTCAAACACTATTGGCGACTAATACCTAGGGGTGTAAACAAGCCCAGAGGCTCGAGAGCTACTCGTGATCGGCTCGGTTAAAAGCTCGAACGAGCCGAGCCTTAACGAGCCCGAGCTCGAGCCTGAAATAGAGCTCGTTTTGTTATCGAGCCCGAGCTCGAGCCTGAAATACAAAGCTTGTTTAGGCTCACGAGCCTAAACGAGCCCATACAAAATTTTAATTTTTTTTATAATAATATATTATAATGATGATAACATTGATGAGCCGAGCTAGAGCCGAGCTTTGACTCGTTTAAGCGATGTTGAAGTGAACTCGAGCCGAGCTTTTAGCTTGTTTAAGGTTGTTCTCAAAATAGTCAAGCCGAGTCGAGCCGAGCTCGAGCTTTGGGTTTTACTCGCGAGCCGAGCTCGAGCTCAAAGAAGTAGGCTCGAGCCGAGCTCAAGCTCGAGCTTCATAAAAACCTAACGAGCCGAGCTCGTTTACACCCCTACAGTAATACCCCATTGAACTTCCCTTTTAGATGGCATGCATCTAGAGAAATACAGGGACGACAACCAACAAAAAACCCCTTCCAACAAGCTAGTAGTGAAACAAAAAAGCGTAAAAATAGTTTCTAGATACTTCTTTCTTTCTTTACGAACCAAACTGCTCCCAGAGGATGCAGTTATCAAGTGAGACCATAACCAAAATCCTGAATTCGATAGTACCATGTAATGGGAAATACAGAACATAGTCCACAAGCACAAGTCAAGCAAGCCGTAAGGCAATGTATAAATTCTCGTGTAGCCTGATATAGTAAATAGTATACTCATATACAAAGTAAAATTAAACAAAACACCAAATAGCCAAAACAGGGCACAAGGTAGAACAGGTTGAAAGATGATACAGACATGATCAAAGAGAGAATAAGCACGGTGCCAAGGATTTGATAACCTTATATACCATAAAAAGGTAAATGTGTCCAGACAATTGAAACCAGGAAGTAATCGGTGGCTCAAGAGAAGGGATTCATGGTTTGCAATCACAATCAAGATGAATAGGGATGTTACAAAGTCCGCATACTCATATTGCCTTCAGATGTGCTAATAAGAAGAAGCAAATGTGAAAACATCTGTGTACATCATATGCGTAAAGATTCGATGTTTTGAACTATTGCAGGGCAGATGTACGAATAAGAAGAAGCAGATGTACATTTTTTGTAGAAACATACCTGATGAAAATAAACAAGAACTGAAACGTCGATGTTTTGGTGGGAATAGAAAACGTTGATGTTGTTGATTGTGTAGGGTTTGGGTTATACGCAGATGCCTTGTTACGCATATGGGTTATTAAGAGGGTAATTGGGTAATTTCTTAAAAAAAGGAAATATGTAATTGATTTTATGATTTGGGGAAATATGTAATAAGGAGGCTTAACAGAGGGGGAAATATGTAAAAATCCAAAAAAAAAAAAATCATCTGAAATAGTCTATCACTTTGTTTCTTTTACTTAGCATGCTTTGCTTAGTTGTACACTTTGCATCATGATTAGTCTTTTAATTCCCATTTCTCCTAAATATTAGGATATAGTTAGGCTATAAGGTGTGGTCATGACCCTCATGACCACCATGATCCTCCACAATCCACATAGGCACTATGTCATCCATCTTTAATTCACCATTTAAAAACACCACCCTAAGGGTGTGGTCATGACCCAAACCACTATCCCCTTTATTTTTTTAATTTATTTTTGTCTTAAAATTTTCAAATGGGAGGGTCGTGGCAATCATGGTTTAATTCATGGGAACCACCATCAATCAAGGAGGGGGGGGGGGGGGGTGATATACCATTTAGTTAATGGTCCTATGTGGAAAGAATGTTCAAATCCATGACCCCCATACCCTATAGCCTTATTGGGTAGGGTTAGTGTAAAAATTGGTGATTTTGTGAGAAGTGTAAGAAGTGTTTTAAGCCTTTAGATCTTGTAGTTAATGATTGAGATCAAAAGGGGCTTAAAATGTAAATTATGTTTCATTTATTTATTTTTTTTACTAATTTGGCTAGATTAAGGGTAATAGTGTCTTCTTATATTGTATTATTTAAGTAAAGAAACTGCCATCAACTTTAATGCACATGCAAATTACACCCATCTTTTTTTAATGTCAATAACTTTTTATACGTAACGCTTTAAAAAAATTACACCTTAATAACGAGTTTTTTTTATCTTTAATATGAGTACCATATTGCTATATTTATATAGAGAAAAAAAAATTATGTATAACATGATATGAAGCCTACTAGAATGCATGTTTAAAACACCATACGAAGAACATATACTGAAATGCAGGTGTAAAACACCATACGAATAACAACTACTGGAATGCAGGTGTAAAACACCATACGAAGAACATATACTGGAATGCAGGTTTAAAACACCATACAAAGAAGATCTACTGGAATTGCAGGTGTAAAACACCACACATAATGTGCAATGCAATCATTCCAGATGTTAAAACATCATGACTGTATGACGATTCAAGTCGTGGTGTTTTTAGAATCAGAATAGTGTTTTATACTTTCAAAATACTCAAAATCATTCCAGATGTTAAAACACTATGAATGTATTGGATTCAAGTTGTGTTTTTTGGAATTCGTATGGTGTTTTATACATGTGAATTAAAAAATACGAACTGATGATTCAAAAAAAATATAGGAACTGTAATTTCCATCGATCTCTATGAATCAGACGATAATGATTTATAAAATCTTTGAGTTCGTATATAAAACTGAATTCGTAAATCTTTGTAAAAAATAAAATTATATCACTAACCTAAAATAACTCACTGGATGTTACAAAGATTATTTTATCAATTAATTGAACTTTGAAGTAAATTACATTATTAGCCTTTTTAATTAATTAAATTGAAGGACACATGTTAACACCATATTATTTCATACACTTCTTACGCTATTAACCCTTTTTACAGGATTATTAATCTATAGTTAGCGGTTGTTTTTTTCTTTTATGTATTGACTTTTGACATTAATGAAAATCGGTGAGTTTATGAATATTATTATGGTTATATTATCTCATTGTATTATGAGTTAATTGATCCTTTTCACTGCTAGTTCAAGTGTGACATCTTTAATGGCGATCTTTGGATCCTAAATTGATACTAGTGGTGAATCTGTATCTAGTATTAACTTAGGTTGCCCTATTGTTTGTTTGTGAGGTGTGTCTGTATCATAAACAAACGTTAGATCTATGCGTTTCTACCCGTTTTTCATTTGATTTCAAAATACTATCTGTTACCGTAACCGAGTGCCTATCACATAACTTATGCTAAAATGCTCAATATTCTACCAATTAAAACCCTGTGACCATTATATTATATATATATACATAGACCGCTGCCTGGCACTTCTCCATTGGTCCAGAAAAAATACGATTTTACCTTAATTTAAAATTATGATTTCGCCCCCTGTTAAAAAATACGATTTTGTCCTTTGTTAAAAATACAGAGACCATGTGTAACACCCTTACTATTAAATGACGCTTTTCGTATAAATTACGAAAATAAACATGCAATTATGATTACATATACGTTGAAAAATACAGGTAAATTAAAACTTTTACAATTTAAAATAATACAACATAATGTGATTTAATTCATCGTAAAAAAATAACGACGAAACAACTTGCGGAAGCTTCATTTTCATGTGTTCGGTTCTTGTACATCGCTTGATCTTCATCCGGGTACTCCTGATATTCACCTATGATCAAAACCAACTTAAAAGTTAGTTTTGATAACTTGAAAATATGATTAAACAAGTTCGTAGCATCAAACCAACAAAATAAAAATAATTTTTCGGACTAGTGCCTCTCGCGCCACGCGAGAGGCTTCCATTGTCCTTTCGCGTGCCGCGACGCCTGTCGCGAGTCGCGCTGATGTCACAGTGTCCCCTCGCGTGCCGCGGGGGAGACCAGTTTCCAGCAGGTTCATGTCTAGGACCTGCATATCAGCCCAGCTATGTTTTTAATCGAAAATCAAACTTTAAAGTGTCATAACTTTTGATCTACTTATCTGATTTGCGTGATTCTTTTTCCTACGCGTTTGTAATTTGATTCCCCATCACATGGAGTTAAAATCAGACATCCGGATTTACAATTTTCTAGGTTTTAGGCCTTCGGCTTAATTTTAATTATTAAACTTTTAACAACGCTTTTGACCCGTTTATACTATCATCAAACCAACTTGTTTGTTACACCCTAATTCTCGTGGATATCATATTTTAAGGTTTCCTATCACATGAGGTTCAAATCATGGGTTATTATACATCATTAACCCGTTTATACTTATGCGCTTGTTTTGACCCGTTAAGGGTATCTAAGCGCTTTTACGCACAAGCCATACTCATTCATTTCTAATTTCATATTCCCGTATTTTAATATCTACTTATATTCCGCCACCACTATTTTCGTGGTGGATTTAACATATTGAACCCATTATCCTAAGTTTTACCATTCGGTTAGTCATTTTACGCTAATGACCCATTTTTTTAGGCATTTGACCCACGAAAGTTTATGCCTATAACTCTTATACATGTCTAAGGGTTACAAAATCATAATACATGTTCCTAAACAACCTCCAAGGGTTGTTTACCCGGTTTACCTACCAAAGGCTTTTTGCTCAATTTTAGTCCCTTATTTTACGACGAAGGACTTTCACTAATTATTTAACCAAAATCGTATTTTTTAACTATAAACTTATTTATGCATACCTGGCTCGGATCAACATATTGACCCGTTTTAATACATTGTCTCAATAATCGCTAATTCATAGCATCGCTAATTCATAAGCCGATTTATCCTATGTGCATAAAACTCCACAAACACTTATTATTCGTTAACTGTCAAATGGTATCAACATTATCATTTGACCCGTTTGGTCTAAACGACCAAACATTTTGCGCTTATATTTGACTAGATCACCATTTTACCCTTTTTATTCGTTTAGGCTTACTTAGAAAGTAGTCATTCAAAAACTCATTTTTATTTATGTCATCCCGTGACCAAATTACCATTTCACCCATTTTTACTATTAAACATGGTTTTTCGTCTTTTGATACATTCCGACCCGTATTTTTTCGTGTCAAAATCATATTTTGAATATAACATTGTCGTATTTATAATCTATTAATAAATACATATCTTACGATAAAGGTGTAAGCTTTACTTACCTCGCGTCCGCGCAAACATTCTTCTCATCCATCATCCGTTTGGCCCGTTCCTTTCCAAGCTCTCACCTAGCTTGTTTAGAGTCAAACTATATCATAACATCCATAAGATGGTTAGATTGGTCATTCTATACAATGACCATCACCCTATGGTCTCTTTTTTTTTTACACACTTATCAATCAAAGCATGCCATATATTCAACAACTAGTTTTATACCATAAATCTTTTCATTCACTAACCGTTTGACCCGTTAGTGAAGTTACTTGTACAAACTAGTTATGTAACACCCCGAAAATTTACGTCCTATAAAGTGTTGACACGTGTCATAAGCTTGAATGTGTGAAAGAATACCCTAGAGGGACTAAAGTTGACAAACTTGAAAAGTATATGAAAATACGAGTTCTAAATGTCAACAGTGAATAAATATGTTGTACATTAACCCTACATGATGCTCATACCTTCAAAAGAATGAATCATGGATCATACGAAGCTAAAAATGAGAGATTACAAACTACAGGGGTTAAATGTGTCAACATGTTAAAGATATACCTCTGAGTGACCTTTTGACAAACCCGAAGCTTTGTAAATGTAAATTATGCTCACTAGAATGCACGATTAAAATTTCATAAAGTTTCGTTATCGTATGAGAAAGTTATGATCAAATTCGTGTGCGAGGGGTTAAAAGCGTCAACGTTGAAATTTATGACTTTTCGGGTAACCATAAAGTTACCCAAGGACTTAACAAAGTATGTTTATGTCTTAAGGCCCATAAAAGTCAAGTTAGAGGGCTCGAAGTGCAAGAAAGCATGTTAAGATCAAGTGTAGAAGGATCAGGGACTAAAAGCGTCAAAAAGTGCATAAGTTTGCATTTTCGCGCATAACCTACATTCTGAATACATCTGGTCATCCAAAAATTTATGTAAGCACTAAAATATTTTATTTTAGTGTTCGCCATAAGAAAAATCCATTCGTCGCGTCATTTGGATCGTTTTTGGCACTTATACGCATTCCGTCGTAATTAAGCGAACATCGCGTTCGTACGACCAAACGAACCATCACCCGGCACATTTTTGAGCATGTTTCATGTCCACAATGTTTAGGTAACATTTTAGGGCCTTAAAGTTTGCTTTACGGGCCTTAGAAGTGTCGAAAAAGGCCTTAAACACGTGCAGGGACTGAAACTGTCATTTTTCAAACTTGTTGTCTGAACAGGACCCTCATGCGGCCCGCATGAGTTTAAGGGCATCCTGAAGCGGGCCGCATGGCCCCTTCTGACCAGATTAAATGTATAAAACAGCTGGTTGCAGCTGTTTGGCACTCCCAATCTCAATGCTACATGTTGATTTCCTATGGTTAGTGGCAATTTAGGCACCATAACCTTCCGACAAGTGTACGGCCTTGATCGTGCCCTCTTCTCCAAGAAACGATCCTAACGGTGGTGCATATCCTATAAATACCCAACCCCTCACAACTCAAAAACCCACAAATCTGATCCTAGAGCTCTAAGTTGAAGCCATTGCTTCATACCTGAGCTATTCGATCAAGATTTACTAGCGGGGACCCTTCGTAAGTATTCTTTCGTTCTTTTATCGCTTTTCGGGTCCGAAAGTCAAACTTTGTTTGACTTTCTGCATTGACCAGTTTATGGTCGATGCGAAGTTCGTTTGAACTTCATAACGTGAGCGTGATCACGATGGTTATAGTCCCTAGTGACTATACCTACTGATTACCACGTTATCTAGGCTCAGTGACGAGCCGTAGTTTCGGCCAGAATACGTATTCTTGCGTATTTTGTAACCAAACTACTTATGGGTATCAAAACTGTTTGTTTTGATACCAAACTTGTTTTCTAACTTAGTCAAGCATGTTTCAACATGCTTAGCTCGTCACTTTTAGTTTAGTGCTTATATAGGGTCGTAAAGGTAAGCGATCTAAACAATCGCTTATACTTTCGAACCCGACCCGTTTGGTCGATCATTAGGATCCGACCAAACACATTAAGTGACCTTATGGTCACATCGTTCGAGAAGTTGTATGACAGGTAGTATATATATGCCTTAGGTAAATGACCAAAATACCCCTACGGGGCTTAAATTGAGATTAAACTCGTTTTGGGCATAATGGAAGGTATCCTACTGATACCACAACATATTTAAGGCATATTAACTAAGGAAACCTGTAAATGACTCTATGAATACCCGTTACGCGTTATTCGCGTTCGGATCGGTTTATATAACTAGTTTATATAAGTTAGCCGAAACGGGTCAAACCTTACCGGTTTTGTCTCAAAATTCAAAGTGTGTATTAAATACCCAAATTAAGCAAGTCTCCGAACTTGTCGGGTCTAAATCACATTCTATTTCGGTCTTCGCGTAATCATGCGTACGAACCGTATCTTCCTGTAAGACTAACCGGTCTAAGCTTAGGCTTAATTAAAGACCCGTTAGCATTCTAATTAATTATTTATACCATCATTCCAGACTAGAGCATTTCGGTAAATGGTACATACGCTTACTTAAGTGAATACGGCTGAGTTATTAGATTCTTGCTAATTAAGACATGAGCTAGCTCAGGTAAATACTCTTAACCTATTTTCCCAATACGGGCTTGAAATACGGTATAATGATACCGTAAATACTCTTAACTTATTTTCCCTATACGGGCTTGGGATACGGTACTATAAAAGTACCGCTTGGTCGGGTGTATGTAGTCATTTAAATCGGATTGTGATTGATGTACTTACATAACCTGTTTAATATGTATTATTTTATTATTTGGTGTATGGCCTTTGGGGGTTAATGACCATGTCCCGGATATCCTTGGCATCATTCGAAGTAATGGCCACGACCTAAGCACGGGGTGTAGGCATACACCTGACAGTTGCATTATGTAAAAACTGGTAATCCACTCCGAGGTATCATCCTTGTGGGCATTATACCGGAACTGGTAATCCACTTAGAGGATGATAGCCCGTGGGCATTATACCTGTGGCGTGTCAGTTAATCTAGTCCGGCCCTACAAACCGGCCCTAACGGACGACAAATAAGTAAAACTGTATACAAGATTATATACAAATAATTTTCCCAAGTTATAAAAGATTAATTGTGCCTCTGTGCATTTTAATCAAAGTGTCAAAAGGTTTTGTGCCTGGTGCATCTAAATCAATTTTCTTAAACTCTTTTCAAATGAGTCGGTTGAGTGTATTTACCAGTGAAAACTGGCGTATTTTCCAAAAAGGTTAAGTGACAGGTACTGAACGAAATTGGCTGAAAGCTCAGGGCGCTAATAAGAAATCTTGCAAGTTCTAGGCGCCTAAAGTCTGTTGAACAAATGATATGTTTTAAGATCCGCCTGTGGATCCTTTACTTCCGTTGTAATACTGAATATTACTTCATATTCGGAATGTAATAATAAATATCTTTTGCTTCCGCTGTGCATTCATATATATTGTGTTGTTTGACTATTATGTTGCCAACCACGTCACGATACTCCCCCACCGGGCCCACCGGTGACACGTGGAAAGTCGGGGTGTGACAGGTTGGTATCAGAGCCAACACTGAGTGAATTAAACACTAGCCTTTTGTGTTTAATCTCAGTTACACAATTGCACATTCTTGAGTCTAGACAAGAACATAGGACAAATTCTAAAATTTGTTTTATTTTGTCCTTATTTGATTCCTTTGTTATTTTTCTGACTTGCCTATGCATAGAATATGGAAAGTATTCTTCAAGTCAATTGCTATAGAAGTCCCGTTTAGGGCAACCATATACTTGTTAAATTTTAAAGGAACGATTATAATTAAAGTATCATTCCTATATTATAAGATCTACCATTATAATAAAATGGCAAAATTTAAAAAGGACAAAACCTAGCCATGTGTCACATTAAGACAGGGCCAAGATGGTAGTTCCATAATTAGATTCAGATCCTTGTTAACAGTTCAATTTAGGATTGCTCTGCGTTAATTATTAAAAAGAATCTTAAAGGTAAAACCTAGCCTAAATGTCACGGCATACAAGGCCAAGATGGTAGAACCTATTCAAGATATTCAAATCCTTATTAAACATATGAAAGCATATTAACATGCTCGACAAAATGTGATATGATAAAATCACATAAGTCATGTTGGGATATACTAAATTCCCTTATTTATATAATCATCCCTTAAGGATGAAGTGCCCACGGGCTATAACTAACGTCCTCTGGGACTAAAGACAGTGGTAGCCTACAACTCCCTGTCAAGAAAAGGTAATGAACTTGGATTCAAACCTTGAAGCCTCGATTCTATAAAATCAAGGCCTATAAATTAAACTTGTCTAAGTGACTAGGCCTTTTGTGCTATTATTAACTTATAATTTAGGAGTATAATAAAGATCCTGAATAATTATATATTTATCAAATTAACCAATATGTGTATTAAAAACATGGTTAATAAATCTTTCAAAAAGATAAAACTGTTTAAACTTCCGTAAAAAACCTTGTCCTTGTTTAATTTTTATGTAGCAATTAAGACTACATGGCGGGGTCGGAAGAAGGGAATAGTCACCCTCTGGAAAATCGCGATGATGAAAGGATTAATATAACCAGAGGAGAACTTCGTACATTGATTGACTCAGCTGTATCTAAAGCTGTGAAGGAGAAATTCCAGGAGTATAGTGAGACATATAGTGAAGCCTCATCTGTACCCCACCCTAAATCCATCCCTAAAACTCCTCCAGAGCCGGATAACAAGCCGCCCTCAAAGAAAGATGAGTTAAAGAAAGATGACGATCGACATTCATCTAATGAACACAGTGCTCCATCCAAGAGGATAGTGTTCGATAATGAACCGCATACCAAATCCTGTAACTATAAGTACTTTGTTTCCTGCAAGCCCCGAGATTTTACTGGGGAAAAAGGGGCGATTGATTGTATGATTTGGTTGGATGAAATGGACACAGTTGTCGATATCAGCGGTTGCGCTGAAAGGGATGTCGTGAAGTACGTATCCCAATCGTTCAAAGGAGAGGCACTGGCATGGTGGAAGTCTCTCATTCAAGCTGCTGGGAAGATTCCGCTCTACAGCATGTCATGGGAACAGTTTGTTAATCTCATTAAGGAAAATTACTGCCCTCAACATGAAGTTGAGGGGATTGAGTCAGATTTCTTATCTTTGGTGATGACAAACTTAGATTGTCAAGCTTACCTCACCAGTTTTAATACCCTGTCCAGACTGGTCCCTTACCTTGTAACACCAGAGCCCAAGCGAATTGCACGCTTCATTGGGGGTTTACCCCCAGAAATCAAAGCCAGTGTTAAGGCTTCAAGACCTACTACATTTAGGTCAGTAGCTGACCTCTCTCTGTCCCTTACTTTAGATGCGGTCAGGCTAAGGTCGCTAAAGAAATCTGAAGAAAGTAAGAAGAAGCGTGAGGGTGATAACTCACGAGGATCAGAGAAGAAACACAAGGGAAACACTGACTCTGAGAGGTCTGGGTCTGGAAAGAATGGTCAGCGGACAGAGGAAAAGCCAAGGTGCTCGACTTGCCAAAAACGCCACTTTGGAAAATGCAGAATGGAGTCCAATTCTAAATCAGGACCACCTGCATGTGGGATATGCAAGTCTAGGGAGCACAAGACTGTTGATTGCGGGAAGATTAAAGATGCTTAGGCTTAATTAAAGACCCGTTAGCATTCTAATTAATTATTTATACCATCATTCCAGACTAGAGCATTTCGGTAAATGGTACATACGCTTACTTAAGTGAATACGGCTGAGTTATTAGATTCTTGCTAATTAAGACAGGAGCTAGCTCAGGTAAATACTCTTAACCTATTTTCCCAATACGGGCTTGAAATACGGTATAATGATACCGTAAATACTCTTAACTTATTTTCCCTATACGGGCTTGGGATACGGTACTATAAAAGTACCGCTTGGTCGGGTGTATGTAGTCATTTAAATCGGATTGTGATTGATGTACTTACATAACCTGTTTAATATGTATTATTTTATTATTTGGTGTATGGCCTTTGGGGGTTAATGACCATGTCCCGGATATCCTTGGCATCATTCGAAGTAATGGCCACGACCTAAGCACGGGGTGTAGGCATACACCTGACAGTTGCATTATGTAAAAACTGGTAATCCACTCCGAGGTATCATCCTTGTGGGCATTATACCGGAACTGGTAATCCACTTAGAGGATGATAGCCCGTGGGCATTATACCTGTGGCGTGTCAGTTAATCTAGTCCGGCCCTACAAACCGGCCCTAACGGACGACAAATAAGTAAAACTGTATACAAGATTATATACAAATAATTTTCCCAAGTTATAAAAGATTAATTGTGCCTCTGTGCATTTTAATCAAAGTGTCAAAAGGTTTTGTGCCTGGTGCATCTAAATCAATTTTCTTAAACTCTTTTCAAATGAGTCGGTTGAGTGTATTTACCAGTGAAAACTGACGTATTTTCCAAAAAGGTTAAGTGACAGGTACTGAACGAAATTGGCTGGAAGCTCAGGGCGCTAATAAGAAATCTTGCAAGTTCTAGGCGCCTAAAGTCTGTTGAACAAATGATATGTTTTAAGATCCGCCTGTGGATCCTTTACTTCCGTTGTAATACTGAATATTACTTCATATTCGGAATGTAATAATAAATATCTTTTGCTTCCGCTGTGCATTCATATATATTGTGTTGTTTGACTATTATGTTGCCAACCACGTCACGATACTCCCCCACCGGGCCCACCGGTGACACGTGGAAAGTCGGGGTGTGACAAGTTAGTAAGTGATTTTAAACACTTTAAGCATGTCACATAAAGTGTTATTTGTTCCCAACAATCAATACTTCATGCCTAAAGCAAGTATACACAATCCTATGCCTTTTTCTTAGTTAATAAGAACATTATTAATGTGCAGCGATTTTGTATTCAGCTGCTGTGATTGACCATTTTGACCCATTTAAAAGCTGAATTAGATCAACATGTTCAAAGATGGATCGTAGAACTCTCAAATACCTTTCTAGGCATATGTGGTACGTCTTCTAGCGATGTTTCTATGATTTTATATGATTTTTACAAAATCAGGACATCAGCTTATTTTTAGCCCAAACAGCATGTTGTCTTTTCAAAAAAGCCACTGAATTCGACGTTTTTGACCCATTTAACATCTGAACCAAGTCATCATGTTAACTGACGAAATGCAGATTACTCAGAGACCTTTCTAGGCATATATGATACGCCTTCTAACGATATTTCTATGATTTATTGTGAATTTTCAAAATTCAGGTCTGCACCATATTTATTTAAGCATTTCATCGAACACTTGGCTGGTTTTGCATTCAAGATTAGTCTCTAACCTATCTCTTGAACACCTTACCCCAATTTTATCAATATATCATTACAAACACACATATGTCACTAAGTTTTAGCATCAAAATCAAGCCCCTATGTCTAGTGTACATGAACTACAAATAGAACTAGCATCACAACATCAATGTTCATCCATTTAACACCCTAATTCAAGTGTTCATCTTTTTATCATAAAACCCACTTAGCACACATATGGGTAATCATCAAATCCCTAGTTTTTAACACTAATTCGTCAAGTTTTCAACTAGGGTTTGTTTCTAAACATGAATTCATCCTAGTTTCACCCAAACATCAATCATTCAAGCTTGAATTTCGATTTTCATAAGTTCATCAAGAAACTCAACTTCATAAATATCAAAAATTTGACATACCTTACGATCCCCTTGACTTGGTGATCGTTTATTCATGTTCATGCATCAATTTGGGTCTTGAAATGATCTTCAATTTTGAAGATTTGTTGAGCTAGGGTTCATCCCCTTCTTTTCCTTCTCCTGGTCGTTCCACGCACACACACACCTTGTGTGTGTGAATTTTTTTTGTTTTTAAATAACAAGTTTCACTTGTTACAACCATGGTCCCTTTTGTTCCAACCTTTTATAAAAGGTTCATTAGTTCTCGTTTTCTTAATGTTTTTGCTTAATTACTCATTACTTAACTAGGTTAATTATTCCTAGTTAATTTAGCGGGTTCCGAGAGTTATTAACCCGTTTTATGTTAAGTCCCGTTAACTCGGACCTCTTATAAACTTTGTCTTCATAAAGCGTATATTGCTCTTTTTATTTAATATTAGGTTTATTTATTTAAATCATATATTCACCGGGTTACTTTTACCACTATCGGTACTTCACCCGTCTTTTAGTATTAACGTGGTTTTATTACCAAACCCGTTTTCGGGGTGTTACAAGTCTACCCCCCTTAAAGAGGTTTCGTCCCCGAAACCTTATTTACGTAATTCATAAATTTTCCTTTTTTTGACTAAACGAACTTAGTTTCGTTTTTGTGATATTCATTCTTTCAGTGCCTTTTATGTGTAAGTCCTCACGAACCATAACTTTCATCTTATTTTTTTCTTATCTTTGTCGCCTATTTTACCGAGTTGTTACTTTGACCAGTTAGTCGCGTTAGTCTGTCAACACGTTTACTCCGTGCTTGTCTTATATCGACAAGCGCTTTATATTGGTCATGACACTATCTTGACTTTGCATAGTTTTACCGGCTGAACTAATTTGTCGCCGTCACTTCATACCCCGTCACCCGGGTATACTATTTTGCCATCTCCGGCCTTATGTGTGTTTACGGTTTCCTAAATCACCTCATACTACTTACGTTTATTAAAACATTGCCTTTGACTAATTTTTTTTAGTTTACGTTTTCTCTTTGTCTTACGTCTTTCTCTCATATCTAGGAATATTACTTCCGAGAATTTGTTCCTTTCCATTATTATTTAATGCGGGGAATTATATCTAGTTCCCACGCTTAAACCCAAATAACCCGTAGGTTCTTTCTCTTAGTCTCGTAGACTATTGTCATGGCCCCCGACCCGGTTTGACCCGTTTCAGGAGCCGCGGGACAGAAAATTCCGTGGTATTTATTTAATTGAGTTGACAGCGGAAGTTTTCTTCAGGATCTTTTTAAAACTGCTATTTCCCGATTATTTTATTTCACAACTCGGGATAAAACCCCGGTAATTTACAATCATATGATTTCACTGAGAAATCTTTATTTTACAAAACATGTTTCTTTATTTTATATTGAGCCACTTCCTTAAGCTTGTAGTGCTTCACGGCACTTTTCCTGGATCACAACAGATCACCTGAAACATGTTTGAAAAAGGTTTTGTCAGCGGGAAATACTGGTGAATCATTCTGTTTTAATAAAACGACACGTTTGTTATAATTTACAGTATTAAGAGCGATTACAATGTTTCCATATATCAACCAACTACCCACAGTATTTGTCACTCGAACATCCATTGGTAACCTCATTGTCCAATGGTGTCTGTGACTATGGTCATATCGCCCCTTGGCTAACTCATTGTCCAATGGTGACGGTTATCAAGTATTGTATACAAACCCCACATACCGGCTGTAATTTGGTGACTACAAAGACTTAATCCCTGTAATTATAACTTTGAAAGTAAACATGATTTTGGAATCAAATTTGATAAAAAGAGAATGACTCACATTGCATATTTATATGAGCAGAGCTTAGCCTACTAATTAGCCTTTTAACCTAATTTAATAACATGCACACGAACTCGGTTAGTAACTAATACAACATTTACGATAACTCACGAGATTAAACCTTCACAACGAATGACAAAGTGCGATACTTAAACATCCATCGAATTAACGACGAATGACAAAGCATAAATCCTAATGTGGGCAGCACTTAAACATCCATTGGATAATTTAATCGATCGGACATTGAATCGTAGCAGCGATCGAGTTAATACCCGGTATCGTAGCAGCGCCTCGCTAATAATATATGAAATCAGTGGCGGAACTAGAATATTAACTCAGGGGTATCCTAATTTTTTTTACCGTGCAATCATAAAATATTAAAAAAACAACAACAAATAAATAAAGTAAAAAATTCTTTTCGACCGCACAAATCGTAGCACTGTTCAAAAATTCCGGGCTAATTCAATTGCGTAAATCTGTCTTGACAAGCTTCCATTTCGAAAAAAATTTAGTTATTTGGGCTATCATTTGGTTATGTGGGCTAATCTAATGTGCTATTATTTAGTTATTTGGGCTTATTATTTGGGTTTGTATCATCATCACCAACTGGTCTTATTATTTGTTTGTAAAATTTTTTTGAGGGGTGTCATCGTAGTTGTTTAGAGTTGTCCTTATTATAAAAATCGAAAAAAAAATTTACACTACCGGAAAAAAGTTGAGCCGTAGCCCGTGCTACGCCTGGACCTTCTTTAGGTAGCCCATGTATGAAATTTCGACTTCAGAGTATTGTAACTTCGTTTTTATGAAAAGATCTCGACACCAATGGACTGTGCAGGTGCCTAGCTATTTATAGCTGATTTTGAGGCTTCACGCGGCCCGCGTAAACTCAAGGTTAACACTTACGTGGCCCGCGAGGCCGCCTAGTCTATGAATAGCCTTGACTGGTCCCGAGTAGGTTAGCCAGCTGGACACCACGTGGATCAGAACACTTATCCGGTTAAACCGGGTCTTGACGCGGCCCGCGTAAGACATAGCTTGTCTTTTACGCGGCCCGCCTGGAACCCAGAATTTTGTTTTTCTTGATTTTTAATATGGTTTAGGGTTTCAGGGGTCCGGGTTTGAACTTACGGGTATTTTTAGGACAATTTTGAGAGTCCTTACAACTATCTCTTTAGATTTCCACCTATTTAAGGTGAGACTCATCAATTCGTTTCTTTCTATTTATGACCCAAAGGTTTTCTTGGTCCCGTAGACCTTAACACTATTTTTAATCTCGTAGGTTAGGATGATCCCGTAGATCATCTTTTATTCGTGTCTTTATTCAATTGTACATATATGTACATATATGGTGTCAAGGCACCCCTTTATATATTCAGAATTATTGACCATAGTCTAAGGCTACATTCGTTTACTTTCGGACTAATCTTCCGACTTTATGACTCCTTACGTCATTTACACATCGGTTTGTTCTTACACTCACCGTTTCTTGGTCCATACTTATACTTCATTACAACCCATTACCCGGGTTCTTTTATCTTAACGTTCTTAGCTCTCCCGTTTCACAGGTTTGTGTTTTCCCTTTCTACACTATCCCATAACCTTTTATATAGATTTGTTAATATCCCGCGCTTTTATTTATTCGGTTCGCGCTTACTTACGTTATCAATCGTTATTCTTTATTTAACTCGTTTAACTTGTCCGTGTGAATTTCATTACTTGTGACTGTCAAACTTTTATCTCTATGTCTTAGTATTCCTATTAGTCGGTCTGTATTTTCATTTACTTTGATCCTTGTACCTTCTCTCGGGCTCGTTATTCTAATGTAATACGCTTCCGTCATCCGGCTTGCGTTTACGTTTATTATCAAATATTTTACTTATTTGATCCGTTTTGGGTACCTTTTTAATCCGTCTCATTCACCCTTTCCTTACTACATCGAATGTAAGTATGTCCATCATAAAAGTTCATGGTACCACGTGTTCACTACTTACTTGGCCAGAGTAAGCGATCAACACCTGATATACATGACCTTTTATAATTTTCACATTACACCCCATGTAAGTAACGCCTCTATTTAGTTTTCTTGGAAATAATATCCTGGATAGGTATTCTATTCAGGTTTTCTAAGCTTTTAATTTACATATGCAACAATCATTCTCTGCATGTTTGTTGCATATTGCTATTTGTGCGATTAAATTTAAAATGTGCACCTGGTAATGCTTGCCCTAACGGGCTTCTCTTGCCGTTAACCTTGTTCGCGATCGCTACGCGATTTAGGTCCTTGATGAGTATGCTCTGCTTGTCATACCTCGGACCGTTCCACCGTCATATCCGCAATTCGTTCAACTCTCGTCATCTTCAGATGCGAGTGTCCTTCAATTAAAACATTCACAGTTAGTAATGTCGACATCAACAATCACCCGTATTATAATACAAGGCTTTTCCACTATACGTGTCAACACACGTAATTTCGTTGACTATATCTACCCTTTATCGATTTGATTGGTGTAACGTGTATTACATGATAACTCAATGTGTTGTTCTCAACACTTTAATCATACTAAACCATTGATATGAATATACTTACCGGATTTGCGATCAAGCCTCGAACCGAACACATTTGTCAACAACCTAGAGCTCTGATTACCAAATTGTAACACCCTTACTATTAAATGACGTTTTTCGTATAAATTACTAAAACAAACATGTAATTATGATTACATATACGTTGAAAAATACGGGTAAGTTAAAACTTTTACAACTTAAAATAATACAACATAATGTGATTGAATTCATCGTAAAAAAAATAACGACGAAACAACTTGCGGAAGCTTCATTTTCATGTGTTCGGTTCTTGTACGTCGCTTGATCTTCATCCGGGTACTCTTGATATTCACCTATGATCAAAACCAACTTAAAAGTTAGTTTTGATAACTTAAAAATAAGATTAAACAAGTTCGTAGCATCAAACCAACAAAATAAAAATAATTTTTCGGACTAGTGCCTCTCGCGCCACGCGAGAGGCTTCCCTTGTCCTTTCGCGTGCCGCGACGCCTGTCGCGAGTCGCGCTGATGTCACAGTGTCCCCTCGCATGCCGCGGGGGAGACCAGTTTCCAGCAGGTTCATGTCTGGGACTTGCATATCAGCCCAGCTATGTTTTTAATCGAAAATCAAACTTTAAAGTGTTAGAACTTTTGATCTACTTATCCGATTTGCGTGATTCTTTTTCCTACGCGTTCGTAATTTGATTCCCCATCACATGGAGTTAAAAACCGACATCCGGATTTACAATTTTCTAGGTTTTAGGCCTTCGGCTTAATTTTAATTATTAAACTTTTAACAACGCTTTTGACCCGTTTATACTATCATTAAACCAACTTGTTTGTTACACCCTAATTCTCGTGGATATCATATTTTAAGGTTTCCTATCACATGAGGTTCAAATCATGGGTTATTATACATCATTAACCCGTTTATACTTATGCACTTGTTTTGACCCATTAAGGGTATCTAAGTGCTTTTACGCACAAGCCATACTCATTCATTTCTAACTTCATATTCCCATATTTTAATATCTACTTATATTCCGCCACCACTATTTTCATGGTGGATTTAACATATTGAACCCATTATCCTAAGTTTTACCATTCGGTTAGTCATTTTACGCTAATGACCCATTTTTTGGGCATTTGACCCACGAAAGTTTATGCCTATAACTCTTATACATGTCTAAGGGTTACAAAATCATAATACATGTTCCTAAACAACCTCTAAGGGTCCTTTACCCAGTTTACCCACCAAAGGCTTTTTGCTCAATTTTAGTCCCTCGTTTTACGACGAAAGACTTTCACTAATTATTTAACCAAAATCACATTTTTTAACTATAAACTTATTTATGCGTACCTGACTCGGATCAACATATTGACCCGTTTTAATACCTTGTCTAAATAATCGCTAATTCATAGTATCGCTAATTCATAAGCCGATTTATCCTGTGTGCATAAAAAACCACAAACACTTATTAGTCGTTAATTGTCAAATGGTATCAACATTACCATTTGACCCGTTTGGTCTAAACGACCAAACATTTTGCGCTTATATTTGACTAGATCATCATTTTACCCTTTTTATTCGTTTAGGCTTACTTAAAAAGTAGCCATTCAAAAACTCATTTTTATTTATGTCATCCCATGACCAAATTACCATTTCACCCATTTTTACCATTAAACATGGTTTTTCGTCTTTTGATACGTTCCGACCCGTATCTTTTCGTGTCAAAATCATATTTTGAATATTACCTTGTCTTATTTATAATCTATTAATAAATACATATCTTACGATAAAGGTGTAAGCTTTACTTACCTCGCGTCCGCGCAAACATTCTTCGCATCCATCATCCGTTTGACCCGTTCTTTTCCAAGCTCCCACCTAGCTTGTTTAGAGTCAAACTATATCATAACATCCATAAGATGGTTAGATTGGTCATTCTATACAATAGCCATCACCCTATGGTCTCTTTTTTTTTACACACTTATCATTCAAAGCATGCCATATATTCAACAACTAGTTTTATACCATAAATCTTTTCATTCACTAACCGTTTGACCCGTTAGTGAAGTTACTTGTACAAACTAGTTAGTAAGTGATTTTAAACACTTTAAGCATGTCACATAAAGTGTTATTTGTTCCCAAAAATCATTATGATTTTACCCCAGTTCAAAATTACAATTTTGCCATTGTTATGGTTGTGTTTGTTTTAATTGGTTGTCTCCATGTAATTTATATTTGTGCCTAACAGCTATCTTGCACTCGCTCATTGGTCCTGAAAAATAACAACTTTACCCAGTGGCGGAACTAGCCTAAAAAGTTAGGGGTATCATAATTTTTTTTTTAGGATCAGGGGTATCCTTTATATAACATAAACAGAGTTGAGGGGTATTTTTATACTACGGAAATGAAGTAAATGGGTATTTTTACACTACGGAGATGGGGTTGAGGGGTAGCCCGTGCTACCCCTATTTATACTCTAAGTCCGCCACTGACTTTACCCCAACTTAAAATTATTGTCTTGTCATCGTTTTAGTTTTCTTTTTGTAGCAAAACTATGATAGTGTTTTGTTTTAATTGGTTGAGAAATATTGCCTAACAGTTCTCCATTGGTACAGTCAAATTACAATTTTGCCCCGTTTAAATTTACAATTTTGCCATTGTTTTTGTTTTTTTCTTCTTCTAGTCAAATTACGATTTTGCCCTGAACTCAAATTTATAGTTGTCCCATTGTTTTTCCCCTTTCAAATTACGATTTTGCCCCCAGTGTAAAATTCTTTTTAATGCTTTTTTTTACAAAACTAGTATTTTGTTTTAATTGGTTGGCTTGATGTAAATTTTTATTCGTGCTTAGCGGTAGTTTTTTCATCGTTTTAGTTTTTTTAGCAAAAGTATGGTAGTGTTTTGTTTTAATTGTTTGACTCGATGTAATTTTTTTTGGGATCAGGTTATGAGTAGTATGTAAAAGTAACCGAAACACTAACGTAGATGTTATGAGTGAAAAATATTCGGCTTAATGCCCCGCAACGCAGGCGGGACAAAAACTAGTTTATGTATACATAAGGTTCATATCTTCTAATAACTTACATGCGTTGAGTATATCGATTGTCGGTACCGTGTAGGTAACAAAATGAACCAGACCGATATCAACCGAACAACATTGATACCGAACAACGTATGATTTTTTTTTGTTGTATTTGAGGCCAAGATGAATAAACTAAAAAGGCGGATTACTGATCTAGCGCCATCTTTTTGCTTCGAAATTTCGTCTCTGAAACCTTAGAAATTTCCGAGAAGAGGCATGGATAGTGTTGAAGAAAGGGAATGTGCCAAACAAAAGGCTTTGAAAGATGATCCCAATGCATTAACGGTCGTGATTGGTAATCGGGATGGAGTGTTTGATGGTCAAGATGCAAATGTTAAAGAAGATATAAGAGTGAAAAATTTGTCAGTTTCAGAATGCGTCTCTTAAGATCTCTCATGGAAAGAGGTATGGTTTGGTGGGACCCAACGGAAAGAGAAAGTCCACGGTGTTGAAGATTCTTGCTTTGAGGAAGATTCCTGTGCCTGAAAACAAACATGTTTTTTTGGTGGAACAAGAAATAGTCGGTGATGACAGAACAGCCCTTGAAGCGGTTGTTTCAGCAAACTTGGAGTGTGAAAATGGGAATGCAGTTGAAGATGAAGCCCAAGCTTCTTGCTGGTTTGGGATTTACAAAAGCTATGATGCAAACTCATGGGAGGCTTGATGGTGTGCAGGGAGGATCTCCGCACAAGGCCCGCGATTTTGAAGGGCATACGATTAAAAAAAAATCCGATACGTATATGTTATTTTTTTAAATAGTAAACACATACCACTTCCAATATAAGTCTATTTACAAATCACTTTTTATGGTTTAGAATTTAGCCCACTTGGAATTATGTTTATTGAACCTAATACTAATTTGATTTCTTTTAAATAATAACAAAACCTAACGGAATGACACATTTTTTCAAGCTAGAACAGGATATGTGAATTCTCAGAGACGCCTCTGTGCAAACTTATGGCACCCGTTCGTTCGGGATTGATATGGGTACACGTGTCGCTATCGTGGGACCCAATGGATCTGTAAAATCAACACTTTTAAATCTTCTTGCAGGTGGCTTAAACCCAACCGAGGGTGAAGTGAGAAGGAGCCAAAAGTTGAGGATAGGGAGATATTCACAACATTTGGTTGACCATGGATGAAACACCCGTTGAGTTTCTTCTCCGCTTACATCCAGATCGAGAGGGTATGAGTAGACAAGAAGTGGTTCGTGGTAAACTTGGTAAATTCGGGCTCCCAAGCAAGTGTCATTTGACCTCGATTAGAAACTTATCTGGTCGACAAAATGCGTGTGCAGTTTAATTAAGTGTTGAATCTAAGTGATAATCAATGTTTTATAAGAGTTCAAATTGCATTGTTGCTTTACTAATATTGTTGTTCCGTTTATGACAGGTTTGGGCATGGCGAAAGGAGTGCGTTTGGACTTTGGAGCTTTCAGAAAACTTTGTTTAGCTAATACAATGACTCCATATCTTTAATTTCTGAATTTGGATTTTAAAACTTTTGTAAAAATGTAAAATCCTCCATAGTTGGCTAATTGTTTTTGGCCCCTGTGGTTATATCATTTTTAATATATTAGCCCAAGATAAGAACTTTTAACATATATGTCCCCATGGTCTCTATAACTATCATTTTGGCCCCTAAGTCTAACTATTTTGGCCCCCATGGTCTTTATAACTAACCATTTTGGCCCCTATGATCTCTAGACTTAGGGGCTAAAATGGTTAGTTATAGAGATCATGGGGGCAGATATGTTAAAATTTTTTATTTTGGGCTAATTTAGTAAAAGTGATATAACCCCAGGGGCCAAAAACGTAAATGTCTTTTTAGTGAATTTGCAACATGAGGGCAAGGCAATGATCTATATATTGCATCTCTTACTGAACAGGAAATCAACGGCCAAGAGATGGTACGAAAAAACTAATGAAAACCCCTAGATATAATCTAGCTATAGCTTAGTTTATTTGGTTTTGATCATTTCAATTTGGGTTCGAATTTCAATTTGGTTGTAAGATAATCAAAATTGAGGAACTCAAAAGCTGAACCGATGAACATCCCTACTGAACCAATATCCTAGATATTATAATTGCATGTACTACCACGCAGTGGCGGATCCAGTCGGAGAAATCACTGGGTTCCTTTTTCCAAATCATACAAGGTTTACACTACAAAAAAACGTTTTTTTCCAAATCATACAAGATTTACACTACAAAAAAACGTTTTTTTCCAAAATGACTGGGTTCCTGGGAACTCGGTGTTTCCTTACTAGATCCGCCCCTGCTACCACGATCATATGGAATTAATTCTTTTACGGTGATTGTAACTTATAAGTAATAGAACTAATATTTTACACCAAAGTTCTTAACTTTTATAGAGAACTAGAGATATTTATATACTATAAATTAGCAAGTTTTGTATGCATAAGATGTTGTACTTTATGTTTTGAATGATTTTCAAAAAAGAAATTGAAATTTTACTTTTAACTCAAATCTTTGAATTTCTTACTATTTTAACTTTACAATATTGAACTTTTTTTTTATAATTTAACCTCAACTTTTTTATATTTAACTTTGACCCCCTATACTTTCATCTTTTGCTGATTTTCTTATTATGTTTCTTACTAAATTTTGTGAGTTACCACGAATCAACGTGTGTGTGGTTCAACGTTATTACGCTTCATTCATAATTTTGCAAGGTAATACGGCGCAATGTCCATGTGTAGTTCAAGATTTTACGTCTATTGTTTTTCATTTCATAGGTTCGTCGCAACGCGTGATCATTGATTGACTTTGTTATTTTTTATATGTTATATATTTCGGTTTCTTACAATTTTAACCTCACAAAAATGATTTCTTTTTTACTTTTAACCCAAAAATCTTTTGTAATTTAACTTCACAACTTTTTTACTTTCAACTTTCGTCCCCTATATTTGTCATCATTCCCAAATTTTCATTTTACGTTGCGTACTAAATTTTTCGAGTTAACACAACGCAATGTGCGTGTGTGATTCAATGTTTTTACGTTCCGTTCATAATTTTCCAAGTTAACACGGTGCAACGTCCATGTGTTTTTATTTCTATTTTTCTCATTTGACAGGTTCCTCGTTACGCATGAGTCCTAGATCGACTTAGTTATTGTTCTTAAATGTTCTACGTTTCGGTCTATTTCTTCGTTTTAACATGCCACAACTTGAACGTTGGTGGTCGTTGACGGTTGTTTGGAACTGGAGCTATTTGACATGCTTTAACGCCCCAGTCGCAACGTGGGGGTGCTAAATTCTAGTTAAAATGATCTTATATTTCAATAATGTAATGAATTTGAAGATGTCAGTTAATTTATCAATAAACTTCGCGTCTTGAAGCTCACTCAGTTTTAGCTCTAGAAAAAGCTTGCTCGATACGTCTAGGTTTGAAACTGAGTCAAGCCAACTCGGCTCGGTTAGAAAGTGAGTCTAGCTCAACTCGGTTCGTAACGAGCCGGATTGGCTCGCTCGTTAGCTCAGCTCGGTTTAGCTCAGACTATTTACTTTAATCTAATATATACATATAAATATAACTTAAAAAAGTTGACTATTATTTACAGGTATTTAGGATTGTAGTTGGATATCTATGGTATATTTGGGGGTTGAATAGGATGCTAATGAACTTATATTGTATTTCGTTGAAATTCAAAACTTATTTTGTATTTGGTTGAACTTGATTTTCCCTTGTAATGTATTAAGTTGAACATAAAATTGGCACTCATACGACATCGTAAACAAGCCTACTTTAAACTAACAAAAAATAAAATTGGCACTCATACGACATGGTTTAACCTCAAAATGCTAAGAAATAAACCCTAGAAATAAGAGTATATCACAAAATTGTAGAATAACCATAAGTGGAATGGTGATGAATAGGATCATAGAAAGGTGGACCAAACTGAGAAAAAAACATAATTGGTGTCGAGTGGTGTAGCAAGTAGCAACTGGTCTGGAGTCAAAACTCAAAAAGACCCAGTGGTTCCGATCTGGGTCTTATCTCACAGCCGTGCCTGCGACTGTATAGTCCCAACCACCTAATAGATGTATCTTAACAGTCAAAAAAAAAAAAAAAAGAATCCCATGAGCCATGTGCATATTCGGTCTGACTAAGGCCAGGGGGTGCGCCCTCGCACCACCCCACCACATCAACAATTTTGGCGCCCCATAGCGCCCTCCCCTACCCCCCGCTCGTTAACAAGGGGGCGCTACCGGACGTCCACCAGCGCCCTACCGGCCATATTTTGGGTTTGATCGAGGCATTTGGTCAATGTTGCCGTTGGACGACGGTCATCTTTAAAAAAATTAAGTTTAAATTTTATATTTTACCTATAAATACCTTGCCCTTTTTCTATATTTTTCATCTTTTCTTCCTCTAATCTTTATCTAAAATCATTACAATTTTCTCATATACACACAATGTTTCCCAACAAACCAAAACGTGTGGGATCCCAATAATCCGTTCGGCCGACTCATTTTTGAGCAAGTGGCCCTCAATGCGGACCAAGATTAGCAATTCTAACAACATACATAATATCTCGTCAACAATCTTAGAAGAAGAAGCGGTTCGAGCGACGTGGACTTTATGACCGCCGCCCACAACGACTATAGAATTAATCATGGGCATGCGTTTACGATGATACCTTCGTGGAAGCTTCTTCGCAAATCTCCCAAGTGGCATCTTGTACCGTCGTTTGACCCAACGGCCCATAGGTCAAAACGGTTCAAATCAACATCGACTACCGAACCATCAAGTCCGATGCTCGTACTACTATTAATCTAAACGACGACTTCGAGGAATTTGAAGAACCGCAAGAACCGCAAGAGCTGCGACGACCAAAGGGTAGGGATAGAAGTAAGGCAACTGCACGAGCACGAGACACGTCTTCTTCAACGCCATCGGATGGCCCGTCAAGGTTGGACGAGTTCGACAATAGACTCAACAGGCTTCTCTCGATCAAGGAAAATGAGCAAGAATTAAATATGGAGAAACAAATCCAGAAAGATATGGAATATCTCGCGAAAGACTTTTGGCAACTACCAGAGGAGGACCAAGTCATTTTAGAGGCTCGTAAGGAAAAAATTCGAGCGAAATATATGTAGTTTTTTTTTCTAGTACTTTATTTTTTTAAGTAACTTTGCAGTTTTTAAGAACTTTGTAATGGTTTATTTATTTTAATGAAATTATGTTTTTTTATTTTGTTTTAAATAAAATTGGCATATAAATTAAAAAAGTAAAATATATAAAAAAAATAATAAGTAGGTAATGATAATGGGGGCTTTAAACCATTGCATGCAAGTTAAAGGAAGGAGTTTTAAAGCCCCCTGTGTGATATGGCGGTGAGATGGCGTTGAGGTGGCATGATAAATAAGGCTGGCAATTTTGACACAAACACGATAACACGACACAAACCTACACGAAGTTAACAGGTTTCGTGTCTATAACAGGTCGAAACGATAAAACCTGTTTAATTTCGTGTCGTGTTTGTGTTTACCTATTTCGTGTTCGTGTTCGTGTCTTATCGTGTTCGTCTCTTATCGTGTTCGTGTCTTATCGTGTTTGTGTCTTAACAGGTCGTGTTCGTGTCTTAACAGGTCATGCCAATATGACATGTTAAGACCTATTAAGACTTAAGACCATTATACAATACATGTTAAGACTTGTTAACGGCTAAATATCAAACATGTAGTAACAGGTTGTGCTCATGTCTTAAAATGTCTGGTTTGTGTCTTAACAGGTTGTATGATGTGTTGGTAAATTTTTCGTGTCTTAACAGGTAGTTTCGTGTAACGTGTTTATTATCAGGTTCGTGTTCATGTTTTAAAAATTTGACACCATAAGATTCCATGTCACGTTCATGCTTATCTGTTTCAAGTTCGTGTATTAACAGGTCAGGTTGATACTATATGCCAGCCTAAGGGTATGTGTAGTGGGGCGCCATCTCCCCTCGTAAAGCCCCCATAAAGCCCTCAACACCATTACAGGGGGGTTATGAGGCAAAAAACTTGGGGCAGCGCGATATCCATAGCGCCATGTGCATGCCCCCATTCAAAGTTTCCACCAATCACAAACAAGCAATCTTTTTTATATTAATTAATAAAATTGAAAATTATTAAATAGGTAATGATTAGGCGGAGACTTTATGACTACGGGCTTAAATGCATAACGCCCCATAACGCCCACCCGCACACGTGATAACGCCCACAAATGGGGGTTATGACTACACATGGCCTAATGATAAACCCTAGGGGCTTTATAAACCTTAGAAAAAGTGGAAAAAGTCCATTTTCCGTGTAGGAGACCTCAAGGCCCCCAAATCTTCGATATCATCTCGTAAACGCTAGAAATACACGATCAAAATCGATTTCATATCTCCCGTAAATCCTAGAAATTCGTAATCAAAATCGCAATGTCAGACCACATACCGTTGGAAATCCAATCGGAAATAATGAAAAGGCTTCCGGTGAAATCCTTAATTCAATTCCGATCGGTCTGCAAGTCGTGGAAGTCTCTGATCGGAACCCCTGATTTCATTGCACATTACAGCAGCCAACAGCAACAACTGCTTGTAAGTTATACGGTTAACTATGAGGCTAAATATGTTACAATTGATGATGATGAACACATAGTTTCCGTTACTCTTCCCCCGTTGGTTAACGAGGTCAGAACCACAGTTGGCAGCTCTCACGGCTTGTTGTGTTTCTTCGGTGATGTTCAAGAGCTCACTGAAATCGGCAGTGCGGTTATTTGGAATCCTTGTATTAGAAAAGCAGTTCATGTTGATGTGCCTCGTGTCAAATTAGATAACACATATAGAACACTTCTAGGGTTTGGGGTTTGTCCTGAGACTATTGACCCTAAGATTGTCAAGATTACACATCGTGTAGATATGGAAAGTGTAACTTTAATCCCTTGGCAGGTTGAGGTGTTTACATTAAACACGCGAGCGTGGAGAAGTCCTTATAGCAGTAATCTCCCTCGTAAATCGATTTATGTTGACACGGATCAGGTAGTTGTAGATGGGTGTCTTTATTGGCTTGCTACTGAAAGAATTGCCTTGTATGATGGTACATTTAGGTCTTATAATTTGATTGTTTCATTTGATCTAATAACTGAAGAATTTAGAGAAGTAAACCTTCCGGGTAGACTAGCTGGCGCTTCGTTTCGTTTGTCAATGTATAAGCTAGGAGAGTCAATTGCGGTGCTTGAACTAGATGTAGAGGCCAGCAAACTAGTTTATCGTGTATGGATGATGGACGGTGTTACAAAATCGTTTAACAATCTCTTCGGTTTTAGTAGCCACTCACGAGACCCAGACGTATCAATAAGTTGTGTATGTGGATTTAGGAAGACAGGTGAAGCTTTAATTGAATTATACGATCGTCCTAGCTCTACTACAATACTTGCTGCTTATGATCCCTACTCTGAAACTATTAATGATATATTGATTTATGGAAGACATTCTTCATATTCTGTGTATTACTGCATGGAAACATTACTTCTGCTTTGATCAGCCCATTTTTACTTCTGCTTTTGCAGCATAAAAGCAAGGTATGGATGTTTTCTTATTTATTTGTGTTTGTTATTTATATTCGCAAATTGGAACTTTTGGATTTTTTATAATAGCAGCTGAATAGTTGGAGTTCAGTTATACATCTAAATTTATCTAGATTTATATATGCATATAAAAAACTGGTATATAAACCAATATTTCATTGATAAAGTATAAAAAAGAACTAATGCTACAATATATTCGAGTAACAGAGTCATATTGTTAGTAGCTACTAGAGTTGGAGGTTTAGCAGGGCGTGTATTCTGTAGCTACAAATAGAGGTTGCAAAATGGCTATTTGGGTCAGGTCAACACTGGTTCATTTGAAAATGAATATACACATTATTAAGTCAATAATCTGAAAATTTTCTGCTTGAACAAAAAGATGGGTTGATCTATATGTATGTTGTGTTAAGACTTTAGTCATTTTAATATGAATCTGCCAAATATGGAGTGGTAGATGTTATAAGGTTAAGGGGTGTTTTGATGCAGATGTCTCTACTTTTTAAAATGACTATCATTATTTAAGTATGTTGATTTGTTTGAAATGCGCTTGGACAATTAAATATTAAGACTGAATTAGATAACAGCTCAAAAGGATGTTAAATAGGCAACTGTGCAGGTGTGTGCAGGACCTGATGTAGGCTAGGCCGAGTTTCGCATAGGCTACATCGGGTTGTTTATCATCCCACTTTGCATGTGTTTTAACTTTAGTCTAATCTCTGACGCGTTACGCGATTATGCTAACACTTACATTGTATAACGTGATTAGGTAAGGCTTCCCCGTTTAGTGGAGTTGAAGTTAAAGATCTCGGGTAAGATCAAGCAAAGCTTTTGAGCAATACACGGGGAGGATTAACATTGTTTGGGTAAAGCTTTTGTTTAGTATTGATTGGGCCCAACTCATAATATGAAGTTAAACTAACTCATATTCATATGTGCAGTGCATTTTGTTAATGCTTTTTGTTGTATAAAAACCTAAATTATGACATGTCATGGTTGTTTTCGAATGGTAATTAACATTTGGGTTCCTTTTACCATGGAAAAAGTTTGGGACAATTTTTCCGCTTGCAACTCTTTGGAAGTGTTTTAAAGTTTTGGGTGTAACAGATGCACCTAGAGCATATGGTATTTTGTTTGATTAAAAATGCATTTGAATGAAACATATGAAAATACTAGAATTTTCACTATCAAGATTACGTGTGGTGTTAATGTGGTGAGGTTAACCCTTAATCATTTGATGAATGTGGTGATTTTGTGGTTCAAAATTGTTGAGTTTTAAGCTAGAATTTCAATTTCAAGTCGCTTAGACCACCCGTAGTGGGGGGTTTTGGGGCGTTTTTCCCCAAAAAAGCGCCCCACAACGCCCAAGGACCGCCCCGGGGGCGTTTTTTTTCAAAAACAAAGTTGAGGAGCGTCCTCTTTACCACGCCTCTTATTCAATTCTTTGGCCAATCACAGGTATTCTTGCTTTTGCTTGTCCAATAACATTTTTTGGATGGGTTTTTTTTTTTTTTTTTTTAATTTAATTGTTTAACACCTAATATAATGCCTCACAATGCCCACATCCCCACTACACCAATTTTAGAAAAATGCCCCATAAGGTATTTTACATGGAAAGAAGATAAAGAATGATAGTTGTAAGGTGAATACAGACAAATAGATGTGTTTTGCTTGTTTACCACCTAAACTTTTGGTTATTATCGATGTAAGGATTTATTTGGTCTAATTGGTTGTGTGGTGGATGGTGGACGCACGACGGAGGTGTGGGATGGTGTTAATGGAGGGGTGGAGTGGTGTTAATGGAGGAGACAATGATTGAAGGGGTGACGTGGTGTTAATGGTGGACGCACGGCGGAGGTGGTGGTTGTTATTTCATTTGTTCACAGATATGTACGATTGGTATTGAGGAGGTGATGGTGGAATGTTAACAGTGGTGGTTTGAACTTGATGGAGTGTTATGATTATGGTGGTTGTTTCTTGTTTGATTTTGGCGGTGTGGAGTTGTTGCAGACAAAGAAAGAGAAAGAGGAAGAAAGAGAGAGAGAGAAAGAGGAGGGGAGAGGGAGTGGGGTAGGAAAAAGGTGGGACTTATTTTTTTGAATATTATAATTGATTGATTGTTTTAATTACTTTTAGAGTTAAATGCTTGGTTGGTCTCTGTGGTTTGCAAAAATTGCAGACTTGGTCCTAGTGGTTTACTAATTACACACGTGGTCCCAAAACTTGTCAAAAATGAACTCGGTTGGTCCCCAACCCTAACATCAGTTAAATTTCTCAGTTAACTATGTGTGAAATGACTATATTACCCTTGAGTTCATTGTACAAGTTGAAACCTCTGCATCATCTTCATCAACATCATCATCTTCATCACCAACCCACCCCAGGTCTCTGCTCTCTCTCTCTAAAAATCTGGTCACCAGATTATTTCTCCGGCGACCTGTCGGCCGTCCTGTTTCTTCGGCGAATCAACCAATCCACCACGACCACCTCCTCCTCCCTCTTCTCTCCCGTTTTCCATCAATTACTCGATGCTGTTCTCCATCAATTATCAAGATAACATTCGTGCGCCATTACCCAGCTTCTAAAACTCAATACCCACCTCACAATCTTCCTAATTCAACACCACCATAATAATATTCAATCTTTTAGGGTTTTCCTATTCAGATATTGATTATATTTGCAATTCCCTATAATAGCATTATCGATTTTCATATAGATATGCAAACTGAAGCGACGGTGGGGGTTGTGGAAGGCGGTGGTCCGGCGAGGAAACTGGTGGCGCACCACCAGAGGCCGGTGCAGCAACAACAGTCGCAGGTGGGGACAGTTTCTCAACTCATCGTCTTTCTTACTCATCCATTAGTTTCTACGCTTTTGAACGCTACAAGAATGTTGGTACAAACGTTCTTTGTTGTTTAATTAACATCTACCATGTTCCTTAATCATCTTTTGATGTTGATTCGCCGGAGAAACCGGGAGAGAAGAGGGAGGAGGAGGTGGTCGTGGTGGATTGGTTGATTCTCCGGAGAAATCGGACGACCGACAGGTCGCCGGAGAAATAATCTGGTGACCAGATTTTGAGAGAGAGAGAGAACAGAAACCTAGGGTGGGTTGGTGATGAAGATGATGCAGAGGTTTCAACTTGTACAATGAACTCAAGGGTAATATAGTCATTTCACACATAGTTAAGTGAGAAATTTAACTGATGTTAGGGCTGGGGACCAACCGAGTTCATTTTTAACAAGTTTTGGGACCACGCGTGTAATTAGTAAACCACTAGGACCAAGTCTGCAATTTTTGAAAACCACATGGACCAACCAAGCATTTAACTCTTACTTTTATTGATAATAAGGGTAATTTCGCCATTTTTTTTTACAGCCACTTAATATAGAAAGTTAACCCCATCTATGCTACGGACTATCCGAGAACAAATATGTAAAAGTTGGGGACTATAGCTGTATTTTTAGAAGTGTAGGGACTATAGGTGAAAATGGAACAAACCACAGAGACTATCCGGACATTTTTCTCAAATTAAAAATTGAAAGAAACTTAAACGGGTCATGTTCATGTCAATCCACTAATAACCATATTGTGTTTAAGTTCATATATTTGACACGATTTTTGGTTCGGGTCCGTATCAAATTCTTGGATTCGCGTTTGGTTGAACCCGTAAACATGACCCATTCACATCCTCATAATTTTTTTCCCTAGAAATAATAATAATAATCTAAAGAGTAAAACGACACCGCTTAATGCTCGGGACTTGGTCGTTTTAGATTATAAACTTTCCCTTTGAAAACGGCTTAAAAATACCCCATTCAAGAACCAAGAACCCTAAAATCACCAAAAAGACTGATTCGAGTAAAACATCCAAATCTGATCAAAGGTACGAACTTCCATCTCGTAATCGACTCTGTTTTACTGTTGTAAGCACTAATTGGTGTTCATACGTACTAATTTACGGACAAGAGCTCATAATTACCATTATTGAATGCGTTTTAGATTGAGTTTTTCCTTTTGAAGTCGAATTTCGGTAAAAAGAACACTAAATTTCAACACATAGGGCTCGAATTCGAGTGATGGAGATAAACTTGATCATGAATTGATGTTCATAATCACAGGGTTTTTAAATCCCAAAGACCTAGGGTTTAAACAAACCCAACTCGGGCTCGGTTCAAGCCTTATTTCTAAAGCTCAAGCTTGGTTCGTTTGTTAATTAATTTATATACATTTACAATTATTTTAATTATAAATATAAATTTTATATAAAATATATAGTATTTAGTTATTTTTGTATCATAATTTTTTATATAGTGTATTAAATAAGTATCATGTAAATTATAGGCTCGCTAGTCCGCTCGATAAGTGAAGCTCAGGTTCTCGCTCGAACCTGTCTATTAACAAGCTTGTTTTTACTTTTTAGGCTCGACCTCTAAGCTCGGCTCAATTCGAGCTTTAAGCGCGATCTTGAAGGGCTAGCGAGCGTACAAATACGATACAAGAACCCTAATATTCAGCTTCCTATACAATTTCCAGTGTATGGTGATTATAAGCCAAATCTCTGAAGAATAAATGGTTGGTTATGAATTAATATTTGATTGAATTGAAGGTTTAGGATATAAATGAGCACTCAATTGCCATCTACAATGGAATCGGAAGTATCGAATCAGGCTGATGTTGAATCTGAAGTGAAGCCTCAAATGATTTACAGGTGCAAGAAATGTCGAAGAATTGTTGCTTCGCAGGATAATATAGTTTCTCACGAGCGCGGAGAAGGCCAAAAATGCTTTAAGTGGAAGAAGAGGACCGGAGATGCAACAAGCGGGCCACTCGAATGTTCATCAATTTTTGTAGAACCTATGAAATGGATGCAAGCAGGTCAGTAACCAAACTTCCTATTTCACTAGAGGTGCAGAAAAGTGATGGTCCCAGGGGGGTCTTAATGGGCCGGGTCGGGTTTCAAAACTTCCCATATCACCAACGCACATTTCTTTTTAACCTTAATTATGTTATTCAACAGTTGAAGAAGGTAATGTGGAACAAAAGCTTCAGTGCATCGGCTGCAATGCTCGTTTGGGTTCATTCAATTGGGCTGGTATGCAGTGCAGCTGTGGAGCATGGGTAAATCCGGCATTTCAGCTCCACAAGAGTCGTATGGATGAATGTCGGTTTTGATATTTCCAACTCGGTACCAATCTTTTGGTAGAAATTACATCTTAGTTCTTATGCTGGTTTTTTTCGTTTTGCCATGTTATCACGATAGTATTTTTTATAAAAGTATGCATAATAATATTTCTGTTTTCTAAGTAAAGAACAAACAGTGTTTATTTGCCGGTTTCCAACATCACTTTGGCACATAACGAAAAGTCGAAAACCAAATAACTCCTTTGCCTGCCGGAGTTTCTAAACCTACTGACTGGCTGCAAACGCCTCCTCCGGGAAAACCTTGGTGATCCCAGCAAGA
Organism: Helianthus tuberosus; assembly: GCA_030545235.1. Classification (NCBI taxonomy): domain Eukaryota; kingdom Viridiplantae; phylum Streptophyta; class Magnoliopsida; order Asterales; family Asteraceae; genus Helianthus; species Helianthus tuberosus. The sequence continues at coordinate 30,821,823 of CM060439.1, read as the reverse complement.
CTCTTGAAGTGAATCTTTCCGGTGGGTGGGTCCTCAATGCTGATGTCATTTACCGGCGGCCATAACATCAACTCTTTAGCTTTCACTCCCTTCAGTTTCTTGATCCTCTTCTTCTCCACATAACCAGTGATTTCCGAGTCATAACTAACGAGCTTTTTAATCAACTTAAATTCATGTTCGACTTTTTTAGCCTGCAGAATCCACATGTAACCGGTGGTCTTAACGAACCCTACTTCGATTACGTTAGCAAGAGGGAGGAGACCCAAATGGAAGGCCATGTTCTTCAAGAATGGAGACTGCAAATTTCAGACCTTCTTCATGGCCTTTCTTTAGTATTCCTCCGTCTTTCGGGTCTGCCATTGATGATGGGTTGAAGCTTTTTTTGGTAAGTATTTGTGGGTTGTGGTTATTTGATTTGATCTGTTTTATAAGGTAAATTGTGAGAATGAGACAATGTTGGTGGATAAATCCGAGGTGATCATAGTGATCACAGCTTTGAAACGTCCACCGGTAAATTGTAGGCTCAACAGATATGATTCTTTAAGAGAGTAGAGAAATTAAAAATAGAAAGCTGCAGAATCATAGACTAATATACTAATTTTTTTTTCTCAAGGCATAAGTTGTTAAGAACTAGTGGGACTCCCCCGCGCTATTCAGCGGGAGTTTGATCGTTTTCCCCGTAGTACGCGGCGTGACTTTGATCGTTATTGGCTTGACTCATTGAAAACCATAAAAGCAAAGATCGATAAAAGTGAATATCAATACCGGTTCCGATAATTCCAATTAAAAAAAGGGAAATTTTTTTTTACCTCTGCATTACGCGATGGGAGTTTGATTGGTTTTCCCCATGTTACCATGGTGAGACTTTCGTCGTTATCAGCTCGACTCATTGGAAACTATAGAAGCGAATATCTTTTTTTCACTCGCGCTACGAGACCAAAGTATGATCGGTTTGCCCTGTTGTTACGCGACGTGACTTTGGTCGTTGGCGGCTCGACTCATCGGAAAACCATCAAAGCGAATATTGATAAAAGCGAATACTGATATTGATCCCTATAATACCAATTAAAAAAATAAAAATAGGTTTTCCTGTCCGTGCTACGCGGCAGGAGTTTTTGGTCGTTATGGGCTACTCATTGAAAACCATAAAAGCGAAACTTGATAAAAATGAATATCAATATCAATTTCAATGGTTTCAATGATATCAATAAAAAAAATAAAAGTCACTAAAGTAATAAACCATAAAAGACAAAAAAAAAAGGAGAAAAAAACACCAAAGAAAAAAACAATAAAAGACAAGAAAAAAAAGGGAAAAAAAGAAAAGAAAAACCACCGTTCATAAGAGGCTTCATCATTTGTTATTATACTAGTGCGATTCCCTGCACTTTGCGGCGGGCTTTCGGTCATTATCGCTTCGGTTCATTACAGTCAGCATGATACCGACACTCGCCATAGCAAACGACATGTGTTTTAAATTGATTGAAAACCATATAAAGTATATATATTGGTACTTTTGTTGTGCGGTTGGTATTGGTTTGGTTCGTAACGGTACCGTTATGCCACCTTCACTCAATATAGCTTAAGATACCAAAAAAATATTTATAACGAATATCTCTGAGTTCAATGAAATACAAACCGGCATATCAAGAATAACTATAAAAACGAATACGGTACCAGTACCCATGTTGACCCGCCTCCCTCGTTGTGGACGCGGGGGTCATCAAACCGTGCTAAGTAGTAAGCAAACGACGACAAAAAATGAGAAAAATCGAAACATGTTATGAATATATTATTTATTAGTGACCATCCACATTACCAACTCCCATATCATTTATGTATGTATTAATGTCATACTGCCTATATATATTGGCATTTGTAAATGATGTACCTCTGAATGACTAATAATTCTTTATTCTATCTTTCTCTATGTGTTTCTTTGATTATGTTCGTATACTAGTCGCTAGTAGGCCGTTGTTTTACAACACGTTATCGGCACGAATTCGCTCGTTGCTTTCTTATTCGTTTCACTTTGAATCCATCATCATGAGGCGTTTTTTCATGGGGTTTTGGAGTCTCGAGAAGTTGCCTCTGTGGGAATCTTAATCGTTAAACAGACTTTACCAGGTAATTTGAAAATCCTTTTGATAGTTTTAGTATATCTTTGACTATTGTGATTCGCATGATGATTGAATCTATGGGTTTGCTTTTGTGACCGTTTATGGATTTTCTTATGCCACTATTTTATTGTTTAGTGTTAAACAAATAGTTATATTATTATATCGGCTATTGTAGTTTTATTTGAAGAAGTTAAATTCAATGTTATAAACATATAATATAAAGTTTTAAAAGCTGAAAGCTACTCCATACTATTCTTCTGGCAAATTGATTTGTTCCTATCTTGTTTATATTCGATTTCGTTTAATGGGTTGGTGTTAGCCTATTACGAAACTTGAGATGTTTCTAAAATATCTTTATAAAAAGGATTTGGCTCATCTTATAAATAACATTTAAATTGGGGGTTACACTATTTCAAAACATAGGTAATTAAACTTTTAGGTACAAAACCATTATACTTTAAATTTGCAAATAAACTGTTTTTATATTGTTGTGGCATTAAAATGAGAACATCCTTGATTGGAAATTGTAGCAACATTTCATGTGGTTAACATATTTGCTGATGTTTTAGTTAAAGTAACACATATATGTTTACTAAAGTAACACATATATATTTATATAAGATAAGATATACTTGTGATCGCTTATATCGTGATAAGCTAATATGCAAAGTATATATCCATGTTGGTATATAAAATAACTTGTGATTCGTTATCTTGTGATAAAGTGGTCCATAAATTATATGCATATTCTTGTAGGTGATGTGAAAATATTATTTCATTGCTTGGCCTATGAGCCTGAATGTCTGCATTCATAACAGTTAAATTTTTTTTTTACTTACTAAAGGAGCTTAATAAAACATTGTAGTATTAGTAGTGCTCATCGTCATCAGATTAATAAAACATATTCAATAATAAGATCATGTTTTATTAATATATATATGATATTAGTAGGTTTATGAAGACAAAATTTCATGATCATCTCCGTTTAGATTAAGAAAAGAGATAAGATCAACGTGATTATTAACATATATTTTTAGTTGATCACATATTAAAATCAATTTCAATAACAAAACCAATAAACATATTCTAATTGAATTGTCCATTTGAAACGACTCTATTAATAAACATATTAATATAATAATTAATTCTCATAAATGAATTTAACAACTCATTTTATAAATAATTCTAATAGAAAAGACGTTTAGGTTTTTTTCTTTTTTTAATACAAACTTATGCATTAGATACCACTCATATCCACATTATTATTCTAGTTTTAGTCGAATTCATTATTTGGTGACATTTTATAACATAATGAATTGTATAATCTAGTTTTATTTATACATTGTGTTTCATATGTTAGTGGTTTCAAACTTTATATGTTCTTTAACAATCTTGCTACTTCAATAGTATATTTGAAATTTGGCAATACAAATTGTTTTATTCTACCCATATAAATAATCTTCTTATCATATAGCAATTTATGATTCATAATGCCTTTCATTTTATATCCATTATCTCCTTTATGGTAAAAATATTATATTGAAAAACATATATGACGCTACCTAATGATGTCTAATGATTTTCATTTGGAGATTATCATTTATATAGATATTATTGAATAAGGCTAATAAATACCAAAGTTGTGTATTATTGCCATTCCAATGAAAGTTTATAAGCATGCTTAAAAGACAAATAAATTGAAGTAAACACATGACATATGAAGTGTGGGTCTCACGTAAGCTCATTATAAATTTATGGAAGCTCGTAAGATTTTCGATCGACAAATTTTGTTGTCTTAGTCATATAACTACTTCTTGATTTACATATAAGAAGGTTGAAAAAAAAATTCCACTTGTCAAACCTCAAATGCGCTCTAGATATATAAGGTTTGAAACAGTCACCATGAATGTTTTGTGACTCTAATCCATTCCTTGAAGTGAATGTGATGATATACTGATTAGTATAATGGTCGTGATTATGTACATGGTGAAGAAATTGTAATGATGTGACCATGAAAGTTACAATCCATTCCCTGAAGAGAATGTGATGAAGAAAATATCAATTTAAGGGTCATGATAAAAAAGTTTAATGATGCCCATGTTGATAATGAGATTAAGCATGCTAATAATGAAACTGATAGCAAGAAGTAGCGCACTATCAGATTGAATATACGAGAATAAATGAAATGGGAAAAGATGTAAAACATAATAATGCATTATCCTCTCGTATTTAGTATTGTGTATTAAACAAACATGAGTGCATGTAAAGTATATATGATCATTTAATGATTGGCATGACCGGCCAGACCATACCGAGTCATTAATGATGATGTGAAAAGTATTGAAGAACCAGAAGATTCGTCTTGATAATTATACATGTCATATTTGCTCTCAAGTGAAGTTAAGTATTGATCAACAAAAGTAGGGTGTGAATCCCCAAATATTCTAGAAATAATATGAAAATAATTATACAAACATGATACCATTTAGTGTTTTAAAATCGATGCATCGTCTAAATGGTTATTAAATCCACAACCTGAAGCTTGTGTGATTGTGGCTTAGCTAATGTGATAGCAAGCATATTAATCCAGATTACTATTGGTTACAAAGCCAATGATCATGAGAGGAGCAAAAGTTCATTTTGGTACATGTAATTTTATATATAGTACCATCAATTCACATCAAGCCAATATGTTGTAGTTCTCCCCATACAATTGGTTTTTTTTTGTCAGAAACCAAAGATGTCTAATCAAATATTTTGGTTGTGCGACATATATTGAAACTCATCCACCATACCGCACAAAGATGGGACTTCTAAAAAGTTTGAGAATATGTTGGGTATAAATAATCGTCTATGATTTAATACTTAAAGCCATTAGTAAGAAATTTGTTTATGGCTCACTGGTTTTCACTTTAGTGAATGAATGTTCCCAACATTAGGGGGAGATAACAAGCAGTTGGAAAGTGAAAAGTGAAATGAATTATTATGTCATCTTGATCCCCAGACTATAAACTATGAACTAGAAGTTTAAAGTATAATTCATTTACCAATATTAAAGAACAAATTACCAGACAAGTTCACTGACCTAAATAGAGTGAGTGACTAAGTAAGTCACGTAATCAACTGCTTATGCTCCAGTTATCTTTGTGTCCTAAGAGGACAACCACATATTTTTGTAATGAGTCTATTGCACGCCTATAACGTGGTAGACTAGTTGATTCCAACAATAAAATTCCTCGAAAATTGGAGCAAGTAATTAAGATGGTCAAGTCGAGGTTATAGCAATAAGATCCCCTGAAGGGACAATAGACATGATGGTTAAAGAAGAACCTCAGGTACCTGAAAATAAAGAGATCTCGCCAAGTTGTATCATGTCTAAGATATGTATGGAATCGGAATAAAAATCGACGTCGTTATACTTTTGTATATATTGTAGCGCTTAAAATAATTAAATGATGAGGATCAAGATTTAAGATCTGCCTATGAATGAATATTAAGAAATGATTGGCCAAAATAGAAAGATGCAAATAAGGCAGAGTTTAGTTCTCTAATGAATTCTGGACCAACAATCCATACAACTGAATATGCTGGATACAAAAGTGTCTTTTATGCGAATCATGTGAAAATCAAATTAAGTGATATAAGTCAAAATTGGTGGCACAAGAATTTTCACAAATACCTATGATTTATTATGACGTATTCTCCAGTGGTGGATGCATTGACTTCCCAATATCTTATTAGTCTGGTAATATATAAAAGAGAATTGACATGCGTCTTACGAAAGTTATGTATCACTTGATACTAAGTCATATAAAATAAGTTCTTGAGAATATTATGATTATTATATAAATTCAGAACTGAATACATATACATGTTGTATATGTTATTGAATTGAATATAATTGGAACTCCCCATGAGTATCCTAAAGCATTTAAGTGCTTATAAGGTTAGTTGAAACATCTTAATGATGTAATTCTTGTGCACCAATAACTATACATAGGAAACTTGTGCCTGGTTATTATGACATCTTAATATAGAATGTATAAGCATGGTACAATATGGATTAAATATTCAAGAGATCCCTGCATATGATATAGAAATCAATGAGGAGGAATATGTAATAGAACTCCTAAAGAGTGAATGCACATACATGGTAAAGCAGATATGTCGATACCCTAAAGGTAAGAATGATATGTGTCTATATTTTACTAACCCATGAAAGCTAGTTTTGTTAGTCTTGTAGATATAAAGAATGTAACATAAATAGTCTTGGATCTTATGATATTTGTTCGCAAGAGGAAGAACTAGAAGTCTCACAAGAAGATTTTACAACATTACTCAACATAAAGGATTGCACTTCAAGGCATCAAACGACAAATCATTCTACAAAAGTTTTGAGCAACTTTCGGGGATGATTGACACACTTTACTTAAAGGATACATATTATAATGAGGGGGAGATTTATTCAAGTTGCACTCTTTTTCCCTTAACTAAGTTTTATCCCAATGGGTTTTCTTAGTAAGGTTTTTAATGAGGCAACATACCTGATCCAGAAGTATCAGGGGGAGACAATACGCGCTGCACTCTTTTTCCCTTAGCTGAGGTTTTGTCCCACTGGGTTTTCCTGGCAAGGTTTTTAACGAGGCAGCATATCCAAGCATATTAAAAGGATAATGTACCCCTTACTTTTATCATATGTGGATAGTCAAGGGGGAGTGTTATGAATATATTATTTACTAGGTTTTTACCCGGGATTGCTTCCCGGGCTCGGGAAAGTTATTTAGATTAATTAATTACTATTTGTTATTAATACGACCGCATTACATCAACCATCTCATTCGATTCAACAAAAATGTCTTGAAATCACCGCATTATATCATGAACTCATATTAGAGGACAAACAAAAGCACAACAGGACCATAAGAATAACATCATTTCCACTTTTACATCAATGCACTTACATGATAGGGTGATTTGAGATTTTGAAAAAATCTTTGTTTTTGTACCTCTTTTACAAAATAAGATGTTGACCAAATTTGAAACAGATGTTAACCAAAAGTCAATAAGATATTGACAAATAGTCAAACAGATGTTGAGCTTAAACAAATGTTTGGTTTAAGACCAAACATCTGTTTATGGCGAAACATCTGTTTAAGGTCAAACATCTGTTTAAGTCCAAATATCTGATATAGAAGAAGAACATCTGTTTAAGGCAAAACATCTGTTTAAGGTTCAAACATGTGTTTAAGGTCAAACAACTGTTTAAGTCCAGACATTTGATATAAAAGGCCAAACATCTGTTAAAGGGCAAACATCTGTTTAAGCCTTAACAGATGTTTAACTTGTTAAGATCTACTGTCTTCTAACACAGTTTTCCTCTTCAAAACATTGTTGAACCTAACATAGGTTTCCATTAACTATTGACCAAAAGGCAAACAGATGTTCAAACCACTATTTGTTATTGAAGTTCTTTAAAAAATTAGATAGAATTCAAGAAAATGGAACAATGACTTAAAGAACTATAATTTAACACATAATCTAATTGGCCAAATATAAAACATAAAGTGCTAATAACAGTGTTTTATCATCTTAGCCATACATAGCAACAAAAACATCAAGTTAATAATTTAAGAAAAAAACCTACAACATCACCATCAAAAAATTCATAATTAGTATCTGATATCAGAACAGACTT
>CM060439.1:30781706-30813811 GCA_030545235.1 Helianthus tuberosus | reverse complement strand
TTTGCATAGTTTTACCGGCTGAACTAATTTGTCGCCGTCACTTCATACCCCGTCACCCGGGTATACTATTTTGGCATCTCCGGCCTTATGTGTGTTTACGGTTTCCTAAATCACCTCATACTACTTATGTTTATTAGAACGTTACCTTTGACTAATTTTTTTTAGTTTACGTTTTCTCTTTGTCTTACGTCTTTCTCTCATATCTAAGAATGTTACTTCCGAGGATTTGTTCCTTTCCATTATTATTTAATGCGGGGAATTATATCTAGTTCCCACGCTTAAACCCAAATAACCCGTAGGTTCTTTCTCTTAGTCTCGTAGACTATCTCTTTAGATTTCCACCTATTTAAGGTGAGACTCATCAATTCGTTTCTTTCTATTTATGACCCAAAGGTTTTCTTAGTCCCGTAGACCTTAACCCTACTTTTAATCCTGTAGGTTAGGATGATCCCGTAGATCATATTTTATTCGTGTTTTTATTCAATTGTACATATATGTACATATATGGTGTCAAGGCACCCCTTTTATATATTCAGAATTATTGACCATAGTCTAAGCCTACATCCGTTTACTTTTGGACTAATCTTCCGACTTTATGACTCCTTACGTCATTTACACATCGGTTTGTTCTTACACTCACCGTTTCTCGGTCCATACTTATACTTCATTACAACCCATTACCCGGGTTCTTTTATCTTAACGTTCTTAGCTCTCCCGTTTCACTGGTTTGTGTTTTCCCTTTCTACACTATCTCATAACCTTTTATATAGATTTGCTAATATCCCACGCTTTTATTTATTCGGTTCGCGCTTACTTACGTTATCAAGCGTTATTCTTTATTTAACTCGTTTAACTTGTCCGTGTGAATTTCATCACTTGTGACAGTCAAACTTTTATCTCTATGTCTTAGTATTCCTATTAGTCGGTCTGTGTTTTCATTTACTTTGATCATTGTCCCTTCTCTCGGGCTCGTTATTCTAATGTAATACGCTTCCGTCATCCGGCTTGCGTTTACGTTTATTATCAAACATTTTACTTATTTGATCCGTTTTGGGTACCTTTTTAATCCGTCCCATTCACCATTTCCTTACTACATCGAATGTAAGTATGTCCATCATAAAAGTTCATGGTACCACGTGTTCACTACTTACTTGGCCAGAGTAAGCGATCAACACCTGATATACATGACCTTTTATAATTTTCACATTACACCCCATGTAAGTAATGCCTCTATTTAGTTTTCTTGGAAATAATATCCTGGATAGGTATTCTATTCAGGTTTTCCAAGCTTTTAATTTACATATGCAACAATCATTCTTTGCATGTTTGTTGCATATTGCTATTTGTGCGATTAAATTTAAAATGTGCACCTGGTAATGCTTGCCCTAACGGGCTTCTCTTGCCGTTAACCTTGTTCGCGATCGCTACGCGATTTAGGTCCTTGATGAGTATGCTCTGCTTGTCATACCTCGGACCGTTCCACCGTCATATCCGCAATTCGTTCAACTCTCGTCATCTTCAGATGCGAGTGTCCTTCAATTAAAACATTCACAAAAGTTAGTAATGTCGACATCAACAATCACCCGTATTATAATACAAGGCTTTTCCACTATATTTGTCAACACACGTAATTTCGTTGACTATATCTACCCTTTATCGATTTGATTGGTGTAACGTGTATTACATGATAACTCAATGTGTTGTTCGCAACACTTTAATCATACTAAACAATTGATATGCATGTACTTACCGGATTTGCGATCAAGCCTCGAACCGAACACATTTGTCAACAACCTAGAGCTCTGATTACCAACTTGTAACACCCTTACTATTAAATGACGCTTTTCGTATAAATTACGAAAATAAACATGTAATTGTGATTACATATACGTTGAAAAATACAGGTAAATTAAAACTTTTACAATTTAAAATAATACAACATAATGTGATTGAATTCATCGTAAAAAAAATAACGACGAAACAACTTGCGGAAGCTTCATTTTCATGTGTTCGGTTCTTGTACGTCGCTTGATCTTCATCCGGGTACTCTTGATATTCACCTATGATCAAAACCAACTTAAAAGTTAGTTTTGATAACTTAAAAATAAGATTAAACAAGTTCGTAGCATCAAACCAACAAAATCAAAATAATTTTTCGGACTAGTGCCTCTCGCGCCACGCGAGAGGCTTCCCTTGTCCTTTCGCTTGCCGCGACGCCTGTCGCGAGTTGCGCTGATGTCACAGTGTCCCCTCGTGTGTCGCGGGGGAGACCAGTTTCCAGCAGGTTCATGTCTGGGACTTGCATATCAGCCCAGCTGTGTTTTTAATCGAAAATCAAACTTTAAAGTGTCAGAACTTTTGATCTACTTATCCGATTTGCGTGATTCTTTTTCCTACGCGTTCGTAATTTGATTCCCCATCACACGGAGTTAAAATCCGACATCCGGATTTACAATTTTCTAGGTTTTTGGCCTTCGGCTTAATTTTAATTATTAAACTTTTAACAACGCTTTTGACCCGTTTATACTATCATCCAACCAACTTGTTTGTTACACCCTAATTCTCATGGATATCATATTTTAAGGTTTCCTATCACATGAGGTTCAAATCATGGGTTATTATACATCATTAACCCGTTTATACTTATGCTCTTGTTTTGACCCATTAAGGGTATCTAAGCGCTTTTACGCACAAGCCATACTCATTCATTTCTAACTTCATATTCCCATATTTTAATATCTACTTATATTCCGCCACCACTATTTTCATGGTGGATTTAACATATTAAACCCATTATCCTAAGTTTTACCATTCGGTTAGCCATTTTACGCTAATAACCCATTTTTTAGGCATTTGACCCACGAAAGTTTATGCCTATAACTCTTATACATGTCTAAGGGTTACAAAATCATAATACATGTTCCTAAACAACCTCTAAGGGTCGTTTACCCGGTTTACCCACCAAAGGCTTTTTTGCTCAATTTTATTCCCCCATTTTACGACGAAGGACTTTCACTAATTATTTAACCAAAATCGCATTTTTTAACTATAAACTTATTTATGCGTACCTGGCTCGGATCAACATATTGACCCGTTTTAATACCTTGTCTCAATAATCGCTAATTCATAGCATCGCTAATTCATAAGCCGATTTATCCTGTGTGCATAAAACTCCACAAACACTTATTAGTCATTAATTGTCAAATGGTATCAACATTACCATTTAACCCGTTTAGTCTAAACGACCAAACATTTTGCGCTTATATTTGACTAGATAATCATTTTACCCTTTTTATTCGTTTAGGCTTACTTAGAAAGTAGCCATTCAAAAACTCATTTTTATTTATGTCATCCCATGACCAAATTACCATTTCACCCATTTTTACCATTAAACATGGTTTTTCGTCTTTTGATACGTTCCGACCCGTATCTTTTCGTGTCAAAATCATATTTTGAATATAACCTTGTCGTATTTATAATCTATTAATAAATACATATCTTACGATAAAGGTGTAAGCTTTACTTACCTCGCGTCCGCACAAACATTCTTCGCATCCATCATCCGTTTGACCCGTTCCTTTCCAAGCTCCCACCTAGCTTGTTTAGAGTCAAACTATATCATAACATCCATAAGATGGTTAGATTGGTCATTCTATACAATGACCATCACCCTATGGTCTCTTTTTTTTACACACTTATCAATCAAAGCATGCCATATATTCAACAACTAGTTTTATACGATAAATCTTTTCACCCGTTAGTGAAGTTACTTGTACAAACTAGTTAGTAAGTGATTTTAAACACTTTATGCATGTCACATAAAGTGTTATTTGTTTCCAACAATCATTATGATTTTACCCCAGTTCAAAATTACAATTTTGCCATTGTTATGGTTGTTTTTGTTTTAATTGGTTGTCTCCATGTAATTTATATTCGTGCCTAACAGCTATCTTGCACTCGCTCATTGGTCCTGAAAAATAACAACTTTACCCCAACTTAAAATTGTTGTCTTGTCTTGTCATCGTTTTAGTTTTCTTTTTGTAGCAAAACTATGATAGTGTTTTGTTTTAATTGGTTGAGAAATATTGCCTACAGTTCTCCATTGGTACAGTCAAATTACAATTTTGCCCCGTTTAAATTTACAATTTTGCCATTGTTTTTGTTTTTTTCTTCTTCTAGTCAAATTACGATTTTGCCCTGAACTCAAATTTATAGTTGTCCCATTGTTTTTCCCCTTTCAAATTACGATTTTGCCCCCAGTGTAAAATTCTTTTTAATGTTTTTTTTTACAAAACTAGTGTTTTGTTTTAATTCGTTGGCTCGATGTAAATTTTTATTCGTGCTTAGCGGTAGTTTTTTCATCGTTTTAGTTTTTTTAGCAAAAGTATGGTAGTGTTTTGTTTTAGTTGGTTGACTCGATGTAATTTTTTTTTGAGATCAGGTTATGAGTAGTATGTAAAAGTAACCGAAACACTAACGTACATGTTATGAGTGAAAAATATTCGGCTTGATGCCCCGCAACGCAGGCAGGACAAAAACTAGTTTATGTATACATAAGGTTCATATCTTCTAATAACTTACATGCGTTGAGTATATCGATTGTCGGTACCGTGTAGGTAACAAAATGAACCAGACCGATATCAACCGAACAACATTGATACCGAACAACGTATGATTTTTTTTTTGTTGTATTTGAGGCCAAGATGAATAAACTAAAAAGGCGGATTACTGATCTTGCGCCATCTTTTTGCTTCGAAATTTCGTCTCTGAAACCCTAGAAATTTCCGAGAAGAGGCATGGATAGTGTTGAAGAAAGGGAATGTGCCAAACAAAAGGCCTTGAAAGATGATCCCAATGCATTAACGGTCGTGATTGGTAATCGGGATGGAGTGTTTTATGGTCAAGATGCAAATGTTAAAGAAGATATAAGAGTGAAAAATTTGTCAGTTTCAGAATGCGTCTCTTAAGATCTCTCATGGAAAGAGGTATGGTTTAGTGGGACCCAACGGAAAGGGAAAGTCCACGGTGTTGAAGATTCTTGCTTTGAGGAAGATTCCTGTGCCTGAAAACAAACATGTTCTTTTGGTGGAACAAGAAATAGTCGGTGATGACAGAACTGCCCTTGAAGCGGTTGTTTCAGCAAACTTGGAGTGTGAAAATGGGAATGCAGTTGAAGATGAAGCCCAAGCTTCTTGCTGGCTTGGGCTTTACAAAAGCTATGATGCAAACTCATGGGAGGCTTTGATGGTCTACAGTAGAGGTGGCAAAATAAACCCATCAACTAAATTTTGGGTCAAGATGGGCATTTAAAATAACAGTTTGGGTTATCTTGGGCCATAAGTAAATTGTTAGTAGGTCTAGATGGGCCAAAGTACATTAACATAATCACAAGATGGGTCAGGATGGGTAAGACATTATCACCGAGCAGGTAAGGATGGGTAAGACTAGGGTTTCTGTCTCGCTACTTCTTCTATCTCACTAATCAACAATCAATCGCTCTTCTGTTCGCTACTTCAGTTAGGGTTCTTCTCTTGAACCTTTTTTTCTCCTTAAATCTCACTCGAATTTCTAGCTGGCATTCTCTAATTTTATCAATTTCTCATCTGGGTCTGGCATTCTCTGATCTCAGCTGACATTATCGTGATTTTAAGGTACCATTTTGATCTCAACCGCTTGTTTTTGTAATTAACGATTTGGAGTTTCTAAAAATTGTGTTTCGTTAAATGGGTATGCAGTGCGGCTAAATAATAAACAGATCCGTAAAACAAATGAAACGAATCTGCAAATGAATTCTGCAGACTGATTCTGCAGCGAACACGGACCTCGAACAGATTATATCGACTGATTTGCAGCAACTGATTATAACGACTTAAAATCAGATTCTGCAGCGGCGAATATACGAATCTGCAGCGACTAAACAACAAATTTTGCAAATAACTGTCCGAAAACAGCCGCGAATTCAGCAACGTATCGTTTCTGTTCAGCTTCGTAAAAGACATATACAGCGAATCTGTTTATATGGCTAATAATCAGCGAATCTGTTATGCGAATTCTGCGAATGAACTATTATGAATCAGCAAGTGCTCTAAAGTCTGCGAATGATTAATGCAGCGAATGGGAATTATCATATTTGATTTCAGTGACTCAACTACTGATTTGTTCAAAAGTGTTGATTTATATGAAACAAACCGTTGGTTCGTTCAACCGGGTTATTTCTTGATCCGTGAATTGTTTGTTTCTGACTTCGCGCTTAATGAAATCTTTGGATCATGCCTGTACCTGAACCGTGATAATCTGCGACACACAATATAATCTAACACTTTTTGATTCAGAGTCGAGTTTATGATACTATCAATTTTTTTTTATTTTTTAATATTTTTCGTTTTTTAAATTTTTTTATTTTTTTTTTCATTTTTATAATTTTTTTCATTTTTTATAATTTTTTTCAGTTTTTATTATTATTGATTTATTCTCAACCCATCCTGACCCAAACCCATCCTGACCCGAACTCATCCTGACCCAAACCCATCCTGACCTTCTTCTTTCTTTTACCCATCTTAACCCAAACTCATTCTAACCCAAACCCATCCTGACCCAACAACCAATCCAATCCAACCCATCCATTTTGCCACCTCTAGTCTGCAGGGAGGACCTCCGCACAAGCCCCGTGATTTCGAGGGGCATACGATTTAAAAAAAAATCCGATACGTATATGTTATTTTTTTTTAAATAGTAAACACATACCACTTCCAATATAAGCCTATTTACAAATCACTTTTTATGGTTTAGAATTTAGCCCACTTGGAATTAGGTTTATTGAACCTAATACTAATTTGATTTCTTTTAAATAATAACAAAACCTAACGGAATGACACATTTTTTCAAGCTAGAACATGATATGTGAATTCTCAGAGACGCCTCTGTGCAAACTTATGGCACCCGTTCCTTCGGGATTGATATGGGTACACATGTCGCTATCGTGGGACCCAATGGATCTGGAAAATCAACACTTTTAAATCTTCTTGCAGGTGGCTTAAACCCAACCGAGGGTGAAGTGAGAAGGAGCCAAAAGTTGAGGATAGGGAGATATTCACAACATTTGGTTGACCATGGATGAAACACCCGTTGAGTTTCTTCTCCGCTTACATCCAGATCGAGAGGGTATGAGTAGACAAGAAGTGGTTCGTGGTAAACTTGGTAAATTCGGGCTCCCAAGCAAGTGTCATTTGACCTCGATTAGAAACTTATCTGGTCGACAAAAAGCGTGTGCAGTTTAATTAAGTGTTGAATCTAAGTGATAATCAATGTTTTATAAGTAAGTGATAATCAATGTTTTATAAGAGTTCAAATTGCATTGTTGCTTTACTAATATTGTTGTTCCGTTTATGACAGGTTTGGGTATGGCGAAAGGAGTGCGTTTGGACTTTGGAGCTTCCAGAAAACTTTGTTTAGCTAACACAATGACTCTATATCTTTAATTTCTGAATTTGGATTTTAAAACTTTTGTAAAAATGTAAAATCCTCCATAGTTGGCTAATTGTTTTTGGATTTTAAAACTATTTTGGCCCCATGGTCTCTATAACTAACCATTTTGGCCCCTATGATCTCTGGACTTAGGGGCTAAAATGGTTAGTTATAGAGACCATGGGGGCAGATATGTTAAAATTTTTTATTTTGAGCTAATATAGTAAAAGTGATATAACCCCAGGGGCCAAAAACGTAAATGTCTTTTTAGTGAATTTGCAACATGAGGGCAAGGCAATGATCTATATATTGCATATCTTACTGAACAGGAAATCAACGGCCAAGAGATGGTACGAAAAAACTAATGAAAACCCCTAGATATAATCTAGTATAGCTTAGTTTATTTGGTTTTGATGATTTCAATTTGGGTTCGAATTTCAATTTGGTTGTAAGATAATCAAAATTGAGGAACTCAAAAGCTGAACCGATGAACATCCCTACTGAACCAATATCCTCGATATTATAATTGCATGTACTACCACGATCATATGGAATTAATTCTTTTACGGTGATTGTAACTTATAAGTAATAGAACAACAAATATTTTACACCAAAGTTCTTAACTTTTATAGAGAACTAGAGATATTTATATACTATAAATTAGTAAGTTTTGTATGCATAAGATGTTGTACTTTATGTTTTGAATGATTTTCAAAAAAGAATTTATATACTATAAATTAGCAAGTTTTGTATGCATAAGATGTTGTACTTTATGTTTTGAATGATTTTCAAAAAAGAAATTGAAATTTTACTTTTAACTCAAATCTTTGAATTTCTTACTATTTTAACTTTACAATATTGAACTTTTTTTTTTTATAATTTAACCTCAACTTTTTTATATTTAACTTTGACCCCCTATACTTTCATCTTTTGCAGATTTTCTTATTATGTTTCTTACTAAATTTTGTGAGTTACCACGAATCAACGTGTGTGTGGTTCAACGTTATTACGCTTCATTCATAATTTTGCAAGGTAATACGGCGCAATGTCCATGTGTAGTTCAAGATTTTACGTCTATTGTTTTTCATTTCATAGGTCCGTCGCAACGCGTGATCATTGATTGACTTTGTTATTTTTTATATGTTATATATTTCGGTTTCTTACAATTTTAACCTCACAAAAATGATTTCTTTTTTACTTTTAACCCAAAAATCTTTTGTAATTTAACTTCACAACTTTTTTACTTTCAACTTTCGTCCCCTATATTTGTCATCATTCCCAAATTTTCATTTTACGTTGCGTACTAAATTTTTCGAGTTAACACAACGAAATGTGCGTGTGTGATTCAATGTTTTTACGTTCCGTTCATAATTTTCCAAGTTAACACGGTGCAACGTCCATGTGTTTTTATTTCTATTTTTCTCATTTGACAGGTTCCTCGTTACGCATGAGTCCTATATCGACTTAGTTATTGTTCTTAAATGTTCTACGTTTCGGACTATTTCTTCGTTTTAACATGCCACAACTTGAACGTTGGTGGTCGTTGACGGTTGTTTGGAACTGGAGCTATTTGACATGTTTTAACGCCCCAGTCGCAACGTGGGGGTGCTAAATTCTAGTTAAAATGATCTTATATTTCAATAATGTAATGAATTTGAAGATGTCAGTTAATTTATCAATAAACTTCGCGTCTTGAAGCTCACTCAGTTTTAGCTCTAGAAAAAGCTTGCTCGATACGTCTAGGTTTGAAACTGAGTCGAGCCAACTCGGCTCGGTTAGAAAGTGAGTCTAGCTCAACTCGGTTCGTAACGAGCCGGATTGGCTCGCTCGTTAGCTCAGCTCGGTTTAGCTCAGACTATTTACTTTAATCTAATATATACATATAAATATAACTTTAAAAAGTTGACTATTATTTACAGGTATTTAGGATTGTAGTTGGATATCTATGGTATATTTGGGGGTTGAATAGGATGCTAATGAACTTATATTGTATTTCGTTGAAATTCAAAACTTATTTTGTATTTGGTTGAACTTGATTTTCCGTTGTAATGTATTAAGTTGAACATAAAATTGGCACTCATACGACATCGTAAACAAGCCTACTTTAAACTAACAAAAAATAAAATTGGCACTCATACGACATGGTTTAACCTCAAAATGCTAAGAAATAAACCCTAGAAATAAGAGTATATCACAAAATTGTAGAATAACCATAAGTGGAATGGTGATGAATAGGATCATAGAAATGTGGACCAAACTGAGAAAAAAACATAATTGGTGTCGAGTGGTGAAGGGGTATGGTCCCAAAAAGCCGCGCAACCCCCTGTAAGGTCGCGCGGGACCATACTCCTTAATCATAAATTTTCTTGATTGCCAACCTCGTGCGGGCTACAACATATCCGTGTAACGCTGCGCGAGGTCCACATAAGAGTAAACTCCAGTTAGCAACACTTGGCATTCTAAAAAGAACATCTGAAAGCCCATGAAACTCGCACGAGGTGATAAGGTGCTCAGCAAGAATCATGCGTAACTGCGGCGCGAGGCCTTTCCAGATAGTACACAAGGTACAAGTGGCAGAATAAAAGAGCCAATCAGGGTCCTTCTGTGTCACACCCCGATTTCCACGTGTCACCGGTGGGCCCGGTGGGGGAGTATCGTGACGTGGTTGGCAACGTAATAGTCAAACAACACAATAATATAATGCACAGCGGAAGCAAATTTAAAATAAGATACAACCGAATTTATTTATTGTAAACAAGGTCACAATTATCCGGTGTTTATCCATAGTAGGATCGAATTAAAAACATTGTTTATGGTTCAACAGACTTTGGCATCTCTAAGTTTGCGAGACTTCTAATGATGCTTAGGAGAATCCCAGCCTATTTCGCCTAGTACCTGCATTTAATCTTTTTGGGAAAATACGTCAGTTTACACTGGTAAATACATTCAACTGACTCATTTTATAAATGATTGAAAATTGGTTCGGATGCACATGGCATAAACATTTTTATTAACTTGGGAGAATTATTTAATATTATAATCTTGTGAACGATTTACATGTTACTTATGCGTTCAGTAGCCCGGAACGTATTCCGGGTTAAAGAACAATAGACACACCACTTATGTGAGTTATACACGGGAGTACGCCTACACCCCGTGCTCAGGTCGTGGCTATCTCGTAAGATAATGCCGAGGATATCCGGGACATGGTCATTAACCCCCCAAAGGCTGTAAAGTAAACACATCTGTTTAAAACGAGCCGATCAAATTATTCAATTAACCACTAAGCGTGGAAGATTTGATGCTCGATCAAGCGGTACCCTATGTACCGTAACCCAAGCCCGTATAGGGAAATAAGTTAAAAGTATTTACCTTGATGCAAAGTATAGTCACAATAATCAAATAGCAGGTAGCTTTTACTGTTTCTCCTAATCTGGAACGAAGGTTAAATATAACCTATTAGAATCCTAGCGGGTCTTTAATTATGCTTAAGCTTAGACCGGCTAGTTTCGAAGATACGGTTCGTACGCACGATTAAGCGAAGACCGGATAGAATGTGATTCAGACCCGACAAGTTTTAAGACTTGTTTAATATGGGTTCATTATTCACATTCTGGATTTTGAGATTAAACCGATAAGGTTTGACCCGTTTCGGCTAATTTATGTAAACTTGTTACATAAATCGAGTCGAACGCGTAATATGCGTAACGGGTATCCGTAAGAGTCATATACAGGTTTCCTAAGTTAATATGCTCCAAATATGTTGTAACATCAGTAGGATGTCTTTCGTTATGCCCCGAACTAATTTAAATACAAACTATGCCCCGTAGGGGTAGTTTGGTCATTTTAAAGTTTGTAAAAGCGTTTATATGTTCAACTAAGTTACAGGTCTGATGTAAACAGTAAACATACTCATTTTGATGGGTTATAACAGTAGGCTAAGGCATGTATGTGAAATTTATCATATTTAACCAAACTAGGCCCCGTAGGGGTATTTTGGTAATTTCACATAAGCCGACAAGCTCAAAACTGAAGTCTGAGTTTATCAACTTTTGCTTACTGTTAAAATATGATAATTTTCTTCTTATATCGGTAGGTATCAACCCGGGTATGTCCAATATGATTTTAGAACATACTATGCGTTAAAAACGCTAATTTAGGCGATTAAAGGCCATTACCGGGTTCGATACTTAAATCTGATATTTTTATATTTCCAGAAGGCTTAAAATAATTTATTTATCATAAATAATCAGTGGCAAAAGGTTTGGGATCGTTTAGATGTGTAAAACTCATTTTATGGCCCGTAAGGGCAAAACCGACAATTACCGGATTAAGCCTACGACTACTAGTTATGCTCGACCTAAAATTAATTAAAAATATTTAAAAATCTTAAAATAATATTTTATATCAGTGGGTAATTCGTTTGATACCAAAAAGTATGTTTAACTAGGCTATACGCTAATTACGCCATTATGTTAACATAAAGCATTAGTTTTGCGATAATGAGCATAACTCTTAATCTACAAGTCAAACTGATGTCAAATTTTGCATGCAAGTCTATATATCAGTATTTAAGGTTTCTACACTTTTACATTACCATAAATCACGTTTTAAGGTAATAAGGGCATAATGGTCAACATATGAGCGATTAACGGAAACTTGCATATTAATTGGATAATCAACGAAACAAGTACAGAGACTTATACTATCATGCAACCCTACTCTAATGAAGCACTAAGGCATTTCCGAATCAAACTAAAACGGGTCAGAAGCGAAGTCAAAGCAAAAGTCAAGGTTTTGCGCCTTTCGGTTCCGAACCGGGTTTAATCAGAAATTTGTCGAGTCGGGCAAGCGTAGACGAGTTTTTATACTTATTATCATGTTATATTAAGGTTAAAACAGGTTACACACCTTTCGGATCATTAGTTGTGCATTAAATCGCATTTTGTATTTCTGTTGACTTTTTCGGTCAACGTTTGACCCGACAAACGACCTAGTTAGGTCTGGAATTGGTACTTGCCCTTATAAGGGTTTAATACCCATATGATTACCTATCTAACGGTACTTCTAATTTGACATACGACTGAGTCAACTTTAATTAAACTGGAAGTCAAACGTTAAGTACGATATGTTGACTTCTAAGCTAAAAACTAAACTAAACATAATTAAGAGAGTTTAGGCAACTTACAAGGTGATTAAAGAAGGACTAGGAATGCCTTTGATCTGCTTGCAAGCTTCCCAAGTGATCAGATTGTTTGCAAATGATGTGAGGAATGTTTGTGAATGAATGGTTTCTTTATATACTAGTTTCAAACACCACAACAAAGTGACAACCAAGTCTAGGGCCATCCACAATTGTTCAACACTTGTAAGTAGTGTGTAGGGATGTCTAGGGGCCATGCACATGCAAGAAAAACCGGATTAGAGGGTCACATTCGCGCACAACAGGTAACAACAAGTAATTCTGTCGCTGGGCACTCCCTCGCGTAGCGCGAGGGTCAGTCGCGCTACGCGACGACCTCTGCTGAATCAGTTTTTGATTTTTGTTGTTGTGTTTCGAAAGGGCAGCCGTAACTTCTGACTTTGGGGCATCAATTATCACTTAGGGCCCTTCATAATGTGTCTAGAATAGTTTCATACCCTACCATTATCCATTGTTTCAATTGAATGCATTTACAAGACCCGAAAACCTCGGTTTACCATTCAATTTCATCATGAGATCACATCATGCTTTTGCAAGTTCTTTATTGGCAATAATTTTCTGAATCTTGGCATGAAAGATGTGTAGTAATATTATATCGGGTCTTGGGATTTATAATTGAGGTCGTTCAGAGGTAACAATTCAACATGACGCCACTTTAAATCCTACCGAATTATCTTTATTAAATCCGGGTTTTTCAACGCGTTTTGTCTTACATGACACGTGTCAATTTATTATTAAACCCGAAATTTTCGAGGTGTTACATTCTGTTCCTGCGCAATCGTGCTCCACGATCGTCTGACATGCAGGAGACAAAAAGTACTTAAGGACGCCTATGTGGCACCAATCACAGGGCAGAGACAACTGCCCCACGATCTCCACTTACCTGCTGATGGCAGAAGGGCGACCAGGCCGACAATAGTGACACGTGGCTCCAATCACGTTGCGCCAACTCCATAAAGCTCCTAGAAGCCACTAACGGTCGACACCAGTGAGACAAGGAGCATATCCTCCATGTTGTCGCCTTCCGGCCCAAGGCCCATCAGCCCACACCCTCTTACACCTCTCCGGCTATAAATAGAGACCTTCACTTCACAGGTTAATTCAATCTCATTCCCTCTACTCTCACTTAATACTTTATTCTCTCCCCATATACAGTCGCTTATTCTCACGCCGGAGCCCGGTTAAGAGGGAAACCCCCACATTCCCCTCTTAACGAGTAACGGTGTTCTGTTTTGCAGATAAACACGATCATCAGGAGCTCAGGAAACTTACAAGAAGATTAACCATCATGGTAGAAACATAAACCAAACTGATTAGTCCCTTAATTAGTTACGTGTTTCTTCATTGGCGCCCACCGATTTTTTTTCTAAAAACCGCTTTCATCTTCTTATTTCCTGAGTTTTCGTTGCCTTTCTTCCTTCGATCATGGCTGGTCAAGGAATCATTCCCGAATTTGTTGGTCTTGGAGCGGACCCTAACGCAGTGTTGGGGGTGGACAACCAAAACATCCAACCCCAACACGTTGAAGAAATCGGCGAGATCGAGATGGCCAACACCGGGGGCCCTCGCGGGAGCTTCACCCGCATCAATCAAACTACCCCAGGAAACAACGGTGCTGGACCTTCGAACACAGCTCCACCTCAGAATATCTCAGCGCTATTAGGGCTACCAGAGGGCGAAACCCCAGCCTCATGGTACGCCAAGCAACTCGCCACCATCAAGGGTGAACTGGTCTGGAGTCAAAACTCAAGAAGACCCAGTGGTTCCGATCTGGGTCTTATCTCATAGCCGTGCTTGCGACTGTATAGTCCCAACCACCTAATAGATGTATCTTAACAGTAAAAAAAAAAAAAAAGAATCCCATGAGCCATGTGCATATTCGGTCTGACTAAGGCCAGGGGGTGCGCCCTCGCACCACCCCACCACATCAACAATTTTGGCGCCCCATAGCGTCCTCCCCTACCCCCCGCTCGTTAACAAGGGGTCGCTACCGGACGTCCACCAGCACGCTACCGGCCATATTTTGGGTTTGATCGAGGCATTTGGTCAATGTTGCCGTTGGACGACGGTCATCTTTAAAAAAAATTAAGTTTAAATTTTATATTTTACCTATAAATACCTTACCCTTTTTCTATATTTTTCATCTTTTCTTCCTCTAATCTTTATCTAAAATCATTACAATTTTCTCATATACACACAATGTTTCCAACAAACCAAAACGTGTGGGATCCCAATAATCCGTTCGGCCGACTCATTTTTGAGCAAGTGGCCCGCAATGCAGACCAAGATTAGCAATTCTAACAACATACATAATATCTCGTCAACAATCTTAGAAGAAGAAGCGGTTCGAGCGACGTGGACTTTATGACCGCCGCCCACAACGACTATAGAATTAACCATGGGCATGCGTTTACGATGATACCTTCGTGGAAGCTTCTTCGCAAATCTCCCAAGTGGCATCTTGTACCGTCGTTTGACCCAACGGCCCATAGGTCAAAACGGTTCAAATCAACATCGACTACCGAACCATCAAGTCCGATGCTCGTACTACTATTAATCTAAACGACGACTTCGAGGAATTTGAAGAACCGCAAGAACCGCAAGAGCTGCGACGACCAAAGGGTAGGGATAGAAGTAAGGCAACTGCACGAGCACGAGACACGTCTTCTTCAACGCCATCGGATGGCCTGTCAAGGTTGGACGAGTTCGACAATAGACTCAACAGGCTTCTCTCGATCAAGGAAAATGAGCAAGAATTAAATATGGAGAAACAAATCCAGAAAGATATGGAATATCTCGCGAAAGACTTTTGGCAACTACCAGAGGAGGACCAAGTCATTTTAGAGGCTCGTAAGGAAAAAATTCGAGCGAAATCTATGTAGTTTTTTTTTTCTAGTACTTTATTTTTTTTTAAGTAACTTTGCAGTTTTTAAGAACTTTGTAATGGTTTATTTATTTTAATGAAATTATGTTTTTTTATTTTGTTTTAAATAAAATTGGCATATAAATTAAAAAAGTCAAATAAAAAAAAAATAATAATTAGGTAATGATAATGGGGGCTTTAAACCATTGCATGCAAGTTAAAGGAAGGAGTTTTAAAGCCCCCTGTGTGATATGGCGGTGAGATGGCGTTGAGGTGGCATGATAAATAAGGCTGACAATTTTGACACAAACACGATAACACGACACAAACCTACACGAAGTTAACAGGTTTCGTGTCTATAACAGGTCGACACGATAAAACCTGTTTAATTTCGTGTCGTGTTTGTGTTTACCTATTTCGTGTTCGTGTCTTATCGTGTTCGTGTCTTAACAGGTCATGCCAATATGACATGTTAAGACCTATTAAGACTTAAGACCATTATACAATACATGTTAAGACTTGTTAACGGCTAAATATCAAACATGTAGTAACAGGTTGTGCTCATGTCTTAAAATGTCTGGTTTGTGTCTTAACAGGTTGTATGATATGTTGGTAAATTTTTCGTGTCTTAACAGGTAGTTTCGTGTAACGTGTTTATTATCAGGTTCGTGTTCATCTTTTAAAAATTTGACACCATAAGATTCCATGTCACGTTCATGCTTATCTGTTTCAAGTTCGTGTATTAACAGGTCAGGTTGATACTATATGCCAGCCTAATGATAAACCCTAGGGGCTTTATAAACCTTAGAAAAAGTGGAAAAAGTCCATTTTCCGTGTAGGAGACCTCAAGGCCCCCAAATCTTCGATATCATCTCGTAAACCCTAGAAATACACAATCAAAATCGATTTCATATCTCCCGTAAATCCTAGAAATTCGTAATCAAAATCGCAATGTCAGACCACATACCGTTGGAAATCCAATCGGAAATTATGAAAAGGCTTCCTGTGAAATCGTTAATTCAATTCCGATCTGTCTGCAAATCGTGGAAGTCTCTGATCGAGAGCCCTGATTTCATTGCACATTACAGCAGTCAACAGCAACATCTGCTTGTAAGTTATACGGTTAACTATGAGGCTAAATATGTTACAATTGATGATGATGAACACATAGTTTCCGTTACTCTTCCCCCGTTGCCGTTGGTTAACGAGCCCAGAACCATAGTTGGCAGCTCTCACGGCTTGTTGTGTTTCTTCGGTGATGTTCAAGACCTCCCTGAAATCGGCAGCGCGGTTATTTGGAATCCTTGTATTAGAAAAGCAGTTCATGTTGTTGTGCCTCGCGTCAAATTAGATAACACATATAGAACACTTCTAGGGTTTGGGGTTTGTCCTGAGACTATTGACCCTAAGATTGTCAAGATTACACATTCTAGCATTGTTGTATATATGGAAAGAGTAACTTCCATCCCTTGGCAGGTTGAGGTGTTTACATTAAACACACGAGCGTGGAGAAGTCCTTATAGCAGTAATCTCCCTCGTAAATCGATTTATGTTGACTACGATCAGGTAGTTGTAGATGGGTGTCTTTATTGGCTTGCTACTGATAGAATTGCCTTGGATGATGGTACATTTAGGTCTTATAATTTGATTGTTTCATTCGATCTAATAACTGAAGAATTTAGAGAAGTAAACCTTCCGGGTGGACTAGCTGGCGCTTCGTGTTGTTTGTCAATGTCTAAGCTAGGAGAGTCAATTGCGGTGCTTGAACACGGTGTAGAGGCCAACAAACTAGTTTATCGTGTATGGATGGAGGACAGTGTTACAAAATCGTTTAACAATGTCTTCGGTTTTAGTAGACACTCACAAGACCCAGACGTATCAATAATTTGTGCCTGTGGATTTAGGAAGACAGGTGAAGCTTTAATTGAATTATATGATCGTCCTAGCTCTACTACAATACTTGCTGCTTATGATCCCTACTCTGAAACTATTAATGATATATTGATTTATGGAAGACATTCTTCATATTCTGTGTATTACTGCATGGAAACATTACTTCTGCTTTGATCAGCCCATTTTTACTTCTGCTTTTGCAGCATAAAAGCAAGGTATGGATGTTTTCTTATTTATTTGTGTTTGTTATTTATATTCGCAAATTGGAACTTTTGGATTTTTTATAATAGCAGCTGAATAGTTGGAGTTCAGTTGTACATCTAAATTTATCTAGATTTATATATGCATATAAAAAACTGGTATATAAACCAATATTTCATTGATAAAGTATAAAAAAGAACTAATGCTACAATATATTCGAGTAACAGAGTCATATTGTTAGTAGCTACTAGAGTTGGAGGTTTAGCAGGGCGTGTATTCTGTAGCTACAAATAGAGGTTGCAAAATGGCTATTTGGGTCAGGTCAACACTGGTTCATTTGAAAATGAATATACACATTATTAAGTCAATAATCTGAAAATTTTCTGCTTGAACAAAAAGATGGGTTGATCTATATGTATGTTGTGTTAAGACTTTAGTCATTTTAATATGAATCTGCCAAATATGGAGTGGTAGATGTTATAAGGTTAAGGGGTGTTTTGATGCAGATGTCTCTACTTTTTAAAATGACATCATTATTTAAGTATGTTGATTTGTTTGAAATGCGCTAGGACAATTAAATATTAAGACTGAATTAGATAACAGCTCAAAAGGATGTTAAATAGGCAACTGTGCAGGTGTGTGCAGGACCTGATGTAGGCTAGGCCGAGTTTTCGCATAGGCTACATCGGGTTGTTTATCATCACACTTTGCATGTGTTTTAACTTTAGTCTAATCTCTGACGCGTTACGCGATTATGCTAACACTTACATTGTATAACGTGATTAGGTAAGGCTTCCCCGTTTAGTGGAGTTGAAGTTAAAGATCTCGGGTAAGATCAAGCAAAGCTTTTGAGCAATACACGGGGAGGATTAACATTGTTTGGGTAAAGCTTTTGTTTAGTATTGATTGGGCCCAACTCATAATATGAAGTTAAACTAACTCATATTCATATGTGCAGTGCATTTTGTTAATGGTTTTTGTTGTATAAAAACCTAAATTATGACATGTCATGGTTGTTTTCGAATGGTAATTAACATTTGGGTTCCTTTTACTCAATAACATCTTTACCATGGAAAAAGTCGGGACAATTTTTCCGCTTGCAACAATTTTTCCGCTTGCATATGGTATTTTGTTTGATTAAAAAGGCATTTGAATGAAACATATGAAAATACTAGAATTTTCACTATCAAGATTACGTGTGGTGTTAATGTGGTGAGGTTAACACCTTAATCATTTGATGAATGTGGTTATTTTGTGGTTCAAAATTGTTAGTTGAGTTTTAAGCTAGAATTTCAATTTCAAGTCGCTTAGACCACCCGTAGGGGGGGGGGGGTTTGGGGCGTTTTTCCCCAAAAAAGCGCCCCACAACGCCCAAGGACCGCCCCGGGGGCGTTTTTTTTTCAAAAACAAAGTTGAGGAGCGTCCTCTTTACCACGCCTCTTATTCAATTCTTTGGCCAATCACAGGTATTCTTGCTTTTGCTTGTCCAATAACATTTTTTGGATGGTTTTTTTTTTTTAATTTAATTGTTTAACACCTAACATAATGCCTCACAATGCCCAAATCCCTACTACACCAATTTTAGAAAAATGCCCCATAACGTATTTTACATGGAAAGAAGATAAAGAATGATAGTTGTAAGGTGAATACAGACAAATAGATGTGTTTTGCTTGTTTACCACCTAAACTTTTGGTTATTATCGATGTAAGGATTTATTTGGTCTAATTGGTTGTGTGGTGGATGGTGGACGCACGACGGAGGTGTGGGATGGTGTTAATGGAGGGGTGGAGTGGTGTTAATGGAGGAGACAGTGATTGAAGGGGTGGCGTGGTGTTAATGGTGGACGCACGGCGGAGGTGGTGGTTGTTATTTCATTTGTTCACAGATATGTACGATTGGTATTGAGGAGGTGATGGTGGAATGTTAACAGTGGTGGTTTGAACTTGACGGAGTGTTATGATTATGGTGGTTGTTTCTTGTTTGATTTTGGCGGTGTGGAGTTGTTGCAGACAAAGAAAGAGAAAGAGGAAGAAAGAGAGAGAGAGAAAGAGGAGGGGAGAGGGAGTGGGGTAGGAAAAAGGTGGGGCTTATTTTTTTGAATATTATAATTGATTGATTGTTTTAATTACTTTTAGAGTTAAATGCTTGGTTGGTCTCTGTGGTTTGCAAAAATTGCAGACATGGTCCTAGTGGTTTACTAATTACACGCGTGGTCCCAAAACTTGTCAAAAATGAACTCGGTTGGTCCCCAACCCTAACATCAGTTAAATTTCTCAGTTAACTATGTGTGAAATGACTATATTACCATTGAGTTCATTGTACAAGTTGAAACCTCTGCATCATCTTCATCAACATCATCATCTTCATCACCAACCCACCCCAGGTCTCTGCTCTCTCTCTCTCTAAAAATCTGGTCACCAGATTATTTCTCCGGTGACCTGTCGGCCGTCCTGTTTCTTCGGCGAATCAACCAATCCACCACGACCACCTCCTCCTCCCTCTTCTCTCCCGTTTTCCATCAATTACTCGATGCTGCTCTCCATCAATTATCAAGATAACATTCGTGCGCCATTACCCAGCTTCTAAAACTCAATACCCACCTCACAATCTTCCTAATTCAACACCACCATAATAATATTCAATCTTTTAGGGTCTTCCTATTCAGATATTGATTATATTTGCAATTCCCTATAATAGCATTATCGATTTTCATATAGATATGCAAACTGAAGCGACGGTGGGGGTTGTGGAAGGCGGTGGTCCGGCGAGGAAACTGGTGGCGCACCACAAGAGGCCGGTGCAGCAACAACAGTCGCAGGTGGGGACAGTTTCTCAACTCATCGTCTTCCTTACTCATCCATTAGTTTCTACGCTTTTGAATGCTACAAGAATGTTGGTACAAACGTTCTTTGTTGTTTAATTAACATCTACCATGTTCCTTAATCATCTTTTGATGTTGATTCGCCGGAGAAACCGGGAGAGAAGAAGGAGGAGGAGGTGGTCGTGGTGGATTGGTTGATTCTCCGGAGAAATAGGACGGCCGACAGGTCGCCGGAGAAATAATCTGGTGACCAGATTTTGAGAGAGAGAGAACAGAAACCTAGGGTGGGTTGGTGATGAAGATGATGCAGAGGTTTCAACTTGTACAATGAACTCAAGGGTAATATAGTCATTTCACACATAGTTAAGTGAGAAATTTAACTGATGTTAGGGCTGGGGACCAACCGAGTTCATTTTTGACAAGTTTTGGGACCACGCGTGTAATTAGTAAACCACTATGTAAGACCCTAAAACGTACTTGGCTAAAGTCGCAGCGGAAAAACGTACCATAAAATTTATTTCCTTATAATTACCTTGACTTACTTAAAACTTCATTACTACACAACTTTTTCACATGAAGTCGTCAACCGACTCATTTACAATTAGATACATGACATGAGTTTTTCTAAATTTCAACACCAACGTTCCCGTACAATCTGTCTAGTGACTCGATCCTCGATCTCTAATCCTTGAAGATCCTCACGACACGTGCAACCTGCGCTCACCCCATTAAAATTTATAACGTTAGTACGCATTATAACATACAAAATCTATTCATGTTCACTTTCCGTTCCGTTATCTCTTTTACATCCCGGCTTTCCATCTAATTATAAAATCCATTGTGAGGCTTCCTTGCTATTCCTGCATTACACTTCATTTATATAACACGCTATCAATATCATTAGTACTCAATTCCATTGACCACATGCGTACCAACCTTCATACAAACTTATACATTTTCCTATGTTCACACATAGTCAATTACGTACATAAATACATACCCACCTATAAACACAACTATGTTAATACATGCATATCTACATACACCCATATCCACATCATCATGCACACTCGTGACATTATACATACATGCATACATACATCCCTTAACCACATATAAACACAACTACGTTAATACATGCATATCTACATACACCCATATCCACGTATACTTGCTTACGTACTTATAAACATACATACATACCTATCAAGTATGGGCATACACTTAAATTCATAAAAACGTAAGTTAAATTAGGCTTACGTGACTTAAAACGCCTTTAAACGAGTTCCCGGTACCAAACAAGACAAGAAAACAACTTTCGGAGCAGCTGCACCCGTCGCGCGACGCGACGGGCCGTCGCGTGACGCGACCCCCCCTAAAAACACAGACAGTTGCAGCTGGTTTGCTGCATATTTCCAGCACATCCAGATTTTACGAAAACGAGCATAACTTTCTCGTTTGTGATCCGTTTTACCCGATTCTTTTTCCTACACGTTCGTAATTTAATTCTCCATCTAATGGAACTAAACTCCAACATCCGACTTAATAAAATTTCAGACTTTTAACTCTTCGGCTCTTTACCCTTTTACCCAATTTCGACCCGTTCATGCATACATCAACATAACTTGTTCGTTTTAACATAACCTCTTATAAACATAATAATATCAGTGACGACTATCATAAATTACTAAATTCTTGGATGTCTTGCATCCTCTTAACACCTTATCGTTCATATGCTTATTTTTGACCCGCTAAGGGTATTCGCGCATTAATTGGTCTACGGCTAACCAAACCATAATCCCCACTTCCATACTTGTCCAAAACATCATACTAATCGAATAACTTGTTTCTAATCTACTTTGAAGATCGTTTACCCCAAAATACCCATCAAGGGCATTTTGGTCAACTTTAATCCCATCATTAACGACGAAGGACTTTAACACATATTTGACCTCAAACATCATGTTTAATTAATTAAAACACTTTATTACTTAATCGAACTAAGAAGTGATTACGGAAATCACTTACCTTATGCGTCCATGCTCGTATCCGATTCCTCGCCTTTTCTTGACCCGTTAGCCTTTCATGCTTGAGTTCGTCTTGACGTGATTCCTATACCCTCTTTTCATCAAGATCACACTCTTATTAGCATATGCATTCGTACATGATAACAATCGTATCAATCACATATTTCACACTTAACTTTCATTAATCATTTCATACAAACATAACTCATATAATCATGTCCGTATACGTTTAAACTCATGTAACTCATCATGTCATCACATTTAACACGGATTGCTATTACATGTACAATACGACTTCCCATCAACCTACATTTACGACAACGAGTCAAATCATGTTTCTTATACTTAGTTGACTTTCAAAAGTCAACTATTAACCGTATGTAACTATCGACTTATCAACATATACCCGTAACATCATAATCGACTATACGGACGACACTATATTCATTTTATCATTCACTTGATGTATGTACTACCTTTTAAGCATAACGTAAAACTCATTCATGCATAAATCTTCTAAACTCTTACATAACCCATCAAAACCTACTACTAACCATCATGGATCATTCCCAAATAAACATCAATCATATCATCATCATTTTTCTCCCAATTCATCTAACAAGAATTCATCATACCCACATAATACATCAATCTTTCAACAAGAATTGGACATAGGTGATGAGTCTAGTCATCTTCATCACCATAACTAATGGGTTTATCATCTAAACATCAAATTAGCACCAACCATTCCTAATCCATGTTCTACATGATGATTATAACACATACTCATGCTCAATTCCACTTAAACTCATGGATTAGAACATAACCCACTTTACACTTGATCACCAATCTTAGATTTAAGACATACCTTATGATCCCCTCGTAAAGGTGATCATTAATCCGTGTTCCTTCTTGAATTTGAGCCTCGATTCACCCTTCAATTTGGTGATTTAGTTGAGTTAGGGTTTGGAGCTCTTGGAGCTCCTGAACATTCGTGAACACACACGAAGTGTGTGTTTGTGTGTGTTGATCTTTCATTTTAATAACTCAACTTCCATCTTGTTCCACTTTAACCCCTCGGGTTTGCCTTTAAAACATAACTGACACTACCTTCCTCATTTAATACTTTTGACCATACCCTTGACTAGGTTAAATAACCTAGTTATTAATTTCATGACGTGTCATATAGGAACACACGACAAATATTAACGTTCAGATTTTTGGGGCGTTACAAGTCTACCCACCTTAAATGAGGTTTCGTCCCCGAAACCTTTCTTACCTTTATTTAACACTAATTATTCCTTCTCTACGTCCCCTCGACACGATCATCATCACGATGACTATCCTCCATTTTCAAGAACCCGTCGCAGAGTTCTTGTTAATGTCGCTCTCACTGATAGCGCTAATTCGAACGCACTATCTAACTAGTGGTTCATTCATCATTCTAGCACTCATATATTATGTGTAATATATCTTTTTGTTTACTTTAAACAATTCCAGCATCCCATTAATAACATTTCCTCATGTTTATTTCAACATTCATAAAATTTTCGTCAACTATACAATCTTACTTCGTAATTTATACATGCTCATATATGCTTAACTCTACTAATACATCATAGTAATAGATAACTATACATTCTCGATTCATAAACTATTCATATAATTGGCTTTTTCTTAACAAGTCCATACTTTCCAAACCATGTCTTCACGTAACGTTCTCATTTCCTTGACCGGACAATATCGGGTCAATATACACACTTCCTAAATCTGTAATCATACATACATTTGTATGATCCGTTCATAACGGATCTACTATCTTCTCCTCATTTCAAAAAAAATTGCATTCTCTACATACTCTATATAACGTTTACTTTTGTGTTGTCACCACAACAAAACTACTATTACATAATCACACCTACGTGCTTAACTCTAACGTTAACCTCATTCTACGTTTTCTACAGTTACTGGTACTATACTTTCCTTGCCTTTATGTTATCTTTAAACCATTTCGTTCATTCCACATTACTATGGCTTTCACTTCATGCATTACTTAATCTACGTATACAAATATGTCATACTAGTTCATATCTTTCCAACATGAGTTAAACATTTTACTAACCTCTTTTTCATTTCTCAAACCGACGATCCATAACCCAGATCGATCATCTTCTCCTCGAGTACTAGCCCTACAGGCCAGATTTCATTCATTCGTGTAATGAGCTTCCGCTCGTGCACATCCTTTCACCAATACGATTGGTTTCATCACATCAATATTTCTAACATTATCATTAACAACATCGGCGATTAGCATATGTCCTTCAAACATTCATTACACTAGGTGATTACCCACCTATAATTCTTCTACAATTTCCTACGTACCTACAATATCATACCACACACTCTATTTCTTACATGCAATCCTTTCATTCTATTAATCATTTCGCCAACTGAATTACACACTCGTACTTCCTTCCATTCATGCTTACTTGCAAAGACCTTATTACATTGTTTCAATATTTCTTACCAAACTTACCATTCCAGCCCTTACTTAAGTCATTGTTCGGGTCACAGCCCGTCATCATTCTGACTTCTAAGAGTCATTTACTAACACGTCTAACACGTAGCTCATACCAAACTTCATCTATTATACTATCATCTTTTACTTTATACTTATTTCTTTCACCCGTTCGACTAAATCATGGTCAAACTGTCGATATCTTCTTGTACGGATTAATTTCATCTTTTTATATTTTTAAATCTGTCTCACGTATGCAGATGCATCATTCATGCTTTCTCATTCGTTAAATCCGCCTTACGGATTCAAACATTACATTCATGCCTTTCATTACTTCTGCGTTTTGAATCCTTCTCGTGGATTCAAACACCTTGTCCATGCCTTTCATCCTTGAATCCGTCTTACGGATTCAAACATATCATCCCTGCCTTTCATCCGTCTTACGGATTCAAACATATCATCCATGCCTTTCATCCTTGAATCCGTCTTACGGATTCAAACATATCATCCCTGCCTTTTATCCTTGAATCCGTCTTACGGATTCAAACATATCATCCATGCCTTTCATCCTTGAATCCGTCTTACGGATTCAAACATATCATTCATGCCTTTCATCCTTGAATCCGTTTTACGGATTCAAACATTACATTCATACCTTTCATTTCCTGAATCCGTCTCACGGATTCAAACATATTATTCATATCTTGTTGATCCGCACTTAACCACGGGTTCAACATTCTTCATTCTTATCAGGCATGTTTTTCATTCTTACATAGTACTCTCAATTTCCCGAGAGTCTTACTTCCCATTTCACCCACACGCCCGCCTGCTACCCAACTCTACCGGACATACCTGTAACAATTATCATGATCTCACGAACGTCATATGTTTCTCGTGTACTGGCCAGGTACACCATCCACATAATAGTTTCGTGCCTTCGTGTAATTGTCACCTTACGTCCGTAGACTTAGGTTTCGGCACGTGTATCATTTTCAGTACTTCATTACTATACTATCATTATCCTTCATTTAAAATTTTCCTTCCCTTAATGAGTTTTACTATTTCATATACCCACATATCGAATTTACGTACCTGGATTCAAATTTGCCTTATTACCTCTTTGCCTGCCTTTATGTTCATCTTAGACCGCATTCATAGATCATCCTCTTCCAACACTTCTGCTTACTTTACACATACCAAACCGTCATGTTCTCACACGTATACATAAGTACATACGTACATTAGCCTTTACCTTTGGATCTTGATCGAGTCTTAGATTGTACGGGTTTCTTATCTCAAGAGCACGCAAGTTTGAGTTCAAGTACTTACCTTCTCGTACTTGATTCCCTCAAACCAGGGCTCTGATACCAACTTGAAAGACCCTAAAACGTACTTGGCTAAAGTCGCAGCGGAAAAACGTACCATAAAATTTCTTTCCTTATAATTACCTTGACTTACTTAAAACTTCATTACTACACAACATTTTCACATGAAGTCGTCAACCGACTCATTTACAATTAGATACATGACATGAGTTTTTCTAAATTTCAACACCAACGTTCCCGTACAATCTGTCTATTAACTCGATCCTCGATCTCTAATCCTTGAAGATCCTCACGACACGTGCAACCTGCGCTCACCACATTAAAATTTATAACGTTAGTACGCATTATAACATACAAGATCTATTCATGTTCACTTTCCGTTCCGTTATCTCTTTTACATCCCGGCTTTCCATCTAATTATAAAATCCATGGTGAGGCTTCCTTGCTATTCCTGCATTACACTTCATTCATATAACACGCTATCAATATCATTAGTACTCAATTCCATTGACCACATGCGTACCAACCTTCATACAAACTTATACATTTTCCTATGTTCACACATAGTCAATTACGTACATAAATACATACCCACATATAAACACAACTACGTTAATACATGCATATCTACATACACCCATATCCACATCATCATGCACACTCGTGACATTATACATACATGCATACATACATCCCTTAACCACATATAAACACAACTACGTTAATACATGCATATCTACATACACCCATATCCACGTATACTTGCTTACGTACTTATAAACATACATACATACCTATCAAGTATGGGCATACACTTAAATTCATAAAAACGTAAGTTAAATTAGGCTTACGTGACTTAAAACGCCTTTAAACGAGTTCCCGGTACCAAACAAGACAAGAAAACAACTTTCGGAGCAACTGCACCCGTCGCGCGACGCGACGGGTCGTCGCGTGATGCGACCCCCCTAAAAACACAGACAGTTGCAGCTAGTTTGCTGCATATTTCCAGCACATCCGGATTTTACGAAAACGAGCATAACTTTCTCGTTTGTGATCCGTTTTACCCGATTCTTTTTCCTACACGTCCGTAATTTAATTCTCCATCTAATGGAACTAAAATCCAACATCCGACTTAATAAAATTTCAGACTTTTAACTCTTCGGCTCTTTACCCTTTTACCCAATTTCGACCCGTTCATGCATACATCAACATAACTTGTTCGTTTTAACATAACCTCTTATAAACATAATAATATCAGTGACGACTATCATAAATTACTAAATTCTTGGATGTCTTGCATCCTCTTAACACCTTATCGTTCATATGCTTATTTTTGACCCGTTAAGGGTATTCGCGCATTAATTGGTCTACGGCTAACCAAACCATAATCCCCGCTTGCATACTTGTCCAAAACATCATACTAATCGAATAACTTGTTTCTAATCTACTTTGAAGATCGTTTACCCCAAAATACCCATCAAGGGCATTTTGGTCAACTTTAATCTCATCATTTACGACGAAGGACTTTAACACATATTTGACCTCAAACATCATGTTTAATTAATTAAAACACTTTATTACTTAATCGAACTAAGAAGTGATTACGGAAATCACTTACCTTATGCGTCCGTGCTCGTATCCGATTCCTCGCCTTTTCTTGACCCGTTAGCCTTTCATGCTTGAGTCCGTCTTGACATGATTCCTATACCCTCTTTTCATCAAGATCACACTCTTATTAGCATATGCATTCGTACATGATAACAATCGTATCAATCACATATTTCACACTTAACTTTCATTCATCATTTCATACAAACATAACTCATATAATCATGTCCGTATACGTTTAAACTCATGTAACTCATCATGTCATTACATTTAACACGGATTGCTATTACATGTACCATACGACTTCCCATCAACCTATATTTACGACAACGAGTCAAATCATGTTTCTTATACTTAGTTGACTTTCAAAAGTCAACTATTAACCGTATGTAACTATCGACTTATCAACATATACCCGTAACATCATAATCGACTATACGGACGACACTATATTCATTTTATCATTCACTTGATGTATGTACTACCTTTTAAGCATAATGTACAACTCATTCATGCATAAATCTTCTAAACTCTTACATAACCCATCAAAACCTACTACTAACCATCATGGATCATTCCCAAATAAACATCAATCATATCATCATCATTTTTCTCCCAATTCATCTAACAAGAATTCATCATACCCACATAATACATCAATCTTTCAACAAGAATTGGACATAGATGATGAGTCTAGTCATCTTCATCACCATAACTAATGGGTTTATCATCTAAACATCAAATTAGCACCAACCATTCCTAATCCATGTTCTACATGATGATTATAACACATACTCATGCTCAATTCCACTTAAACTCATGGATTAGAACATAACCCACTTTACACATGATCACCAATCTTAGATTTAAGATATACCTTATGATCCCCTCGTAAAGGTGATCATTAATCCGTGTTCCTTCTTGAATTTGAGCCTCGATTCACCCTTCAATTTGGTGATTTAGTTGAGTTAGGGTTTGGAGCTCTTGGAGCTCCTGAACATTCGTGAACACACACGAAGTGTGTGTTTGTGTGTGTTGATCTTTCATTTTAATAACTCAACTTCCATCTTGTTCCACTTTAACCCCTCGGGTTTGCCTTTAAAACATAACTGACACTACCTTCCTCATTTAATACTTTTGACCATACCCTTGACTAGGTTAAATAACCTAGTTATTAATTTCATGACGTGTCATATAGGAACACACGACAAATATTAACGTTCAGATTTTTGGGGCGTTACACACTAGGACCAAGTCTGCAATTTTTGCAAACCACAGGGACCAACCAAGCATTTAACTCTTACTTTTATTGATAATAAGGGTAATTTCGCCATTTTATTTTACAGCCACTTAATATAGAAAGTTAACCCCATCTATGCTACGGACTATCCGAGAACAAATATGTAAAAGTTGGGGACTATAGCTGTATCTTTAGAAGTGTAGGGACTATAGGTGAAAATGGAACAAAGCACAGAGACTATCCAGACATTTTTCTCAAATTAAAATTGAAAGAAACAACTTAAACGGGTCATGTTCATGTCAATCCCCTAATAACCATATTGTGTTTAAGTTCATATATTTGACACGATTTTTGGTTCGGGTCCGTATCAAATTCTTGGATTCGCGTTTGGTTGAACCCGTAAACATGACCCATTCACATCCTCATAATTTTTTTCCCTAGAAAATAATAATAATAAACTAAAAAGTAAAACGACACCGCTTAATGCTCGGGACTTGGTCGTTTTAGATTATAAGCTTTCCCTTTGAAAACGGCTTAAAAATACCCCATTCAAGAACCAAGAACCCTAAAATCACCAAAAAGACTGATTCGAGTAAAACATCCAAATCTGATCAAAGGTACGAACTTCCATCTCGTAATCGACTCTGTTTTACTGTTGTAAGCACTAATTGGTGTTCATACGTACTAATTTACTGACAAGAGCTCATAATTACCATTATTGAATGCGTTTTAGATTGAGTTTTTCCTTTTGAATTCGAATTTCGGTAAAAAGAACACTAAATTTCAACACATAGGGCTCGAATTCGAGTGATGGAGATAAACTTGATCATGAATTGATGTTCATAATCACAGGGTTTTTAAATCCCAAATACCTAGGGTTTAAAGAAACCCAACTCGGGCTCGGTTCAAGCCTTATTATCTAAAGCTCAAGCTTGGTTCGTTTGTTAATTAATTTATATACATTTACAATTATTTTAATTATAAATATAAATTTTATATAAAATATATAGTATTTAGTTATTTTTGTATCATAATTTTTTATATAGTGTATTAAATAAGTATCATGTAAATTATAGGCTCGCTAGTCCGCTCGATAAGTGAAGCTCAGGTTCGCGCTCGGACCTGTCTATTAACAAGCTTGTTTTTACTTTTTAGGCTCGACCTCTAAGCTCGGCTCAATTCGAGCTTTAAGCGCGATCTTGAAGGGCCAGCGAGCGTACAAATACGATACAAGAACCCTAATATTCAGCTTCCTATACAATTTCCAGTGTATGGTGATTATAAGCCAAATCTCTGAAGAATAAATGGTTGGTTATGAATTAATATTTGATTGAATTGAAGGTGTAGGATATAAATGAGCACTCAAGTGGCATCTACAATGGAATCGGAAGTATCGAATCAGGCTGATGTCGAATCTGAAGTGAAGCCTCAGATGATTTACAGGTGCAAGAAATGTCGAAGAATTGTTGCTTCGCAGGATAATATAGTTTCTCACGAGCGCGGAGAAGGCCAAAAATGCTTTAAGTGGAAGAAGAGGACCGGAGATGCAACAAACGGGCCACCCGAATGTTCATCTATTTTTGTAGAACCTATGAAATGGATGCAAGCAGGTCAGTAACCAAACTTCCTATTTCACTAGAGGTGCAGAAAAGTGATGGTCCCAGGGGGTCTTAATGGGTCGGGTCGGGTTGCAAAACTTCCCATATCACCAAAGCATATTTCTTTTTAACCATAATTACGTTATTCAACAGTTGAAGAAGGTAATGTGGAACAAAAGCTTCAGTGCATCGGCTGCAATGCTCGTTTGGGTTCGTTCAATTGGGCTGGTATGCAATGCAGCTGTGGAGCATGGGTAAATCCGGCATTTCAGCTCCACAAGAGTCGTATGGATGAATGTCGGTTTTGATATTTCCAACTCGGTACCAATCTTTTGGTAGAAAATAGAAATTACATCTTAGATCTTATGCTGTTTTTTTTTCGTTTTGCCATGTTATCACGATAGTATTTTTTATAAAAGTATGCATAATAATATTTCTGTTTTCTAAGTAAAGAACAAACAGTGTTTATTTGCCGGTTTCCAATATCACTTTGGTACATAACGAAAAGTCGAAAACCAAATAACTCCTTCGCCTGCCGGAGTTTCTAAACCTACTGATCGGCTGCAAACGCCTCCTCCGGGAAAACCTTGGTTATCCCAGCAAGACTCTTGAAGTGAATCTTTCCGGTGGGTGGGTCCTCAATGCTGATGTCATTTACCGGCGGCCACAACATCAACTCTTTAGCTTTCACTCCCTTCAGTTTCTTGATCCTCTTCTTCTCCACATAACCAGTGATTTCCGAGTCATAACTAACGAGCTTTTTAATCAACTTAAATTCATGTTGGACTTTTTTAGCCTGCAGAATCCACATGTAACCGGTGGTCTTAACGAACCCTACTTCGATTACGTTAGCAAGAGGGAGGAGACCCAATGGAAGGCCATGCTCTTCAAGAATGGAGACTGCAAATTTCAGACCTTCTTCATGACCTTTCTTTAGTATTCCTCCGTCTTTCGGGTCTGCCATTGATGATGGGTTGAAGCTTTTTTTTGGTAAGTATTTGTGGGTTGTGGTTATTTGATTTGATCTGATCTGATCTGTTTTATAAGGTAAATTGTGAGAATGAGACAATGTTGGTGGATAAATCCGAGGTGATCATAGTGATCATAACTTTGAAACGCCCACCGGTAAATTGTAGGCTCAACAGATATGATTCTTTAAGAGGGTATATAAATTAAATATAGAAACCTTCAGAATCATAGACTAGTTTTTAAGAGTATAGAAATTATAAATAGAAAGCTGCAGAATCATAGACTAATATACTATTTTTTTTTTCTCAAGGCATAAGTTGTTAAGAACTAGTGGGACTCCCTGCGCTATTCAGCGGGAGTTTGATGGTTTTCCC
>CM060439.1:30754548-30781506 GCA_030545235.1 Helianthus tuberosus | reverse complement strand
CAACAGCAACATCTGCTTGTAAGTTATACGGTTAACTATGAGGCTAAATATGTTACAATTGATGATGATGAACACATAGTTTCCGTTACTCTTCCCCCGTTGCCGTTGGTTAACGAGCCCAGAACCATAGTTGGCAGCTCTCACGGCTTGTTGTGTTTCTTCGGTGATGTTCAAGACCTCCCTGAAATCGGCAGCGCGGTTATTTGGAATCCTTGTATTAGAAAAGCAGTTCATGTTGTTGTGCCTCGCGTCAAATTAGATAACACATATAGAACACTTCTAGGGTTTGGGGTTTGTCCTGAGACTATTGACCCTAAGATTGTCAAGATTACACATTCTAGCATTGTTGTATATATGGAAAGAGTAACTTCCATCCCTTGGCAGGTTGAGGTGTTTACATTAAACACACGAGCGTGGAGAAGTCCTTATAGCAGTAATCTCCCTCGTAAATCGATTTATGTTGACTACGATCAGGTAGTTGTAGATGGGTGTCTTTATTGGCTTGCTACTGATAGAATTGCCTTGGATGATGGTACATTTAGGTCTTATAATTTGATTGTTTCATTCGATCTAATAACTGAAGAATTTAGAGAAGTAAACCTTCCGGGTGGACTAGCTGGCGCTTCGTGTTGTTTGTCAATGTCTAAGCTAGGAGAGTCAATTGCGGTGCTTGAACACGGTGTAGAGGCCAACAAACTAGTTTATCGTGTATGGATGGAGGACAGTGTTACAAAATCGTTTAACAATGTCTTCGGTTTTAGTAGACACTCACAAGACCCAGACGTATCAATAATTTGTGCCTGTGGATTTAGGAAGACAGGTGAAGCTTTAATTGAATTATATGATCGTCCTAGCTCTACTACAATACTTGCTGCTTATGATCCCTACTCTGAAACTATTAATGATATATTGATTTATGGAAGACATTCTTCATATTCTGTGTATTACTGCATGGAAACATTACTTCTGCTTTGATCAGCCCATTTTTACTTCTGCTTTTGCAGCATAAAAGCAAGGTATGGATGTTTTCTTATTTATTTGTGTTTGTTATTTATATTCGCAAATTGGAACTTTTGGATTTTTTATAATAGCAGCTGAATAGTTGGAGTTCAGTTGTACATCTAAATTTATCTAGATTTATATATGCATATAAAAAACTGGTATATAAACCAATATTTCATTGATAAAGTATAAAAAAGAACTAATGCTACAATATATTCGAGTAACAGAGTCATATTGTTAGTAGCTACTAGAGTTGGAGGTTTAGCAGGGCGTGTATTCTGTAGCTACAAATAGAGGTTGCAAAATGGCTATTTGGGTCAGGTCAACACTGGTTCATTTGAAAATGAATATACACATTATTAAGTCAATAATCTGAAAATTTTCTGCTTGAACAAAAAGATGGGTTGATCTATATGTATGTTGTGTTAAGACTTTAGTCATTTTAATATGAATCTGCCAAATATGGAGTGGTAGATGTTATAAGGTTAAGGGGTGTTTTGATGCAGATGTCTCTACTTTTTAAAATGACATCATTATTTAAGTATGTTGATTTGTTTGAAATGCGCTAGGACAATTAAATATTAAGACTGAATTAGATAACAGCTCAAAAGGATGTTAAATAGGCAACTGTGCAGGTGTGTGCAGGACCTGATGTAGGCTAGGCCGAGTTTTCGCATAGGCTACATCGGGTTGTTTATCATCACACTTTGCATGTGTTTTAACTTTAGTCTAATCTCTGACGCGTTACGCGATTATGCTAACACTTACATTGTATAACGTGATTAGGTAAGGCTTCCCCGTTTAGTGGAGTTGAAGTTAAAGATCTCGGGTAAGATCAAGCAAAGCTTTTGAGCAATACACGGGGAGGATTAACATTGTTTGGGTAAAGCTTTTGTTTAGTATTGATTGGGCCCAACTCATAATATGAAGTTAAACTAACTCATATTCATATGTGCAGTGCATTTTGTTAATGGTTTTTGTTGT
The DNA here is from genome assembly GCA_030545235.1 of Helianthus tuberosus. Lineage (NCBI taxonomy): Eukaryota > Viridiplantae > Streptophyta > Magnoliopsida > Asterales > Asteraceae > Helianthus > Helianthus tuberosus. The sequence goes on along the minus strand of CM060439.1, from coordinate 30,779,520 downwards.
ATAAAAACCTAAATTATGACATGTCATGGTTGTTTTCGAATGGTAATTAACATTTGGGTTCCTTTTACTCAATAACATCTTTACCATGGAAAAAGTCGGGACAATTTTTCCGCTTGCAACAATTTTTCCGCTTGCATATGGTATTTTGTTTGATTAAAAAGGCATTTGAATGAAACATATGAAAATACTAGAATTTTCACTATCAAGATTACGTGTGGTGTTAATGTGGTGAGGTTAACACCTTAATCATTTGATGAATGTGGTTATTTTGTGGTTCAAAATTGTTAGTTGAGTTTTAAGCTAGAATTTCAATTTCAAGTCGCTTAGACCACCCGTAGGGGGGGGGGGGTTTGGGGCGTTTTTCCCCAAAAAAGCGCCCCACAACGCCCAAGGACCGCCCCGGGGGCGTTTTTTTTTCAAAAACAAAGTTGAGGAGCGTCCTCTTTACCACGCCTCTTATTCAATTCTTTGGCCAATCACAGGTATTCTTGCTTTTGCTTGTCCAATAACATTTTTTGGATGGTTTTTTTTTTTTAATTTAATTGTTTAACACCTAACATAATGCCTCACAATGCCCAAATCCCTACTACACCAATTTTAGAAAAATGCCCCATAACGTATTTTACATGGAAAGAAGATAAAGAATGATAGTTGTAAGGTGAATACAGACAAATAGATGTGTTTTGCTTGTTTACCACCTAAACTTTTGGTTATTATCGATGTAAGGATTTATTTGGTCTAATTGGTTGTGTGGTGGATGGTGGACGCACGACGGAGGTGTGGGATGGTGTTAATGGAGGGGTGGAGTGGTGTTAATGGAGGAGACAGTGATTGAAGGGGTGGCGTGGTGTTAATGGTGGACGCACGGCGGAGGTGGTGGTTGTTATTTCATTTGTTCACAGATATGTACGATTGGTATTGAGGAGGTGATGGTGGAATGTTAACAGTGGTGGTTTGAACTTGACGGAGTGTTATGATTATGGTGGTTGTTTCTTGTTTGATTTTGGCGGTGTGGAGTTGTTGCAGACAAAGAAAGAGAAAGAGGAAGAAAGAGAGAGAGAGAAAGAGGAGGGGAGAGGGAGTGGGGTAGGAAAAAGGTGGGGCTTATTTTTTTGAATATTATAATTGATTGATTGTTTTAATTACTTTTAGAGTTAAATGCTTGGTTGGTCTCTGTGGTTTGCAAAAATTGCAGACATGGTCCTAGTGGTTTACTAATTACACGCGTGGTCCCAAAACTTGTCAAAAATGAACTCGGTTGGTCCCCAACCCTAACATCAGTTAAATTTCTCAGTTAACTATGTGTGAAATGACTATATTACCATTGAGTTCATTGTACAAGTTGAAACCTCTGCATCATCTTCATCAACATCATCATCTTCATCACCAACCCACCCCAGGTCTCTGCTCTCTCTCTCTCTAAAAATCTGGTCACCAGATTATTTCTCCGGTGACCTGTCGGCCGTCCTGTTTCTTCGGCGAATCAACCAATCCACCACGACCACCTCCTCCTCCCTCTTCTCTCCCGTTTTCCATCAATTACTCGATGCTGCTCTCCATCAATTATCAAGATAACATTCGTGCGCCATTACCCAGCTTCTAAAACTCAATACCCACCTCACAATCTTCCTAATTCAACACCACCATAATAATATTCAATCTTTTAGGGTCTTCCTATTCAGATATTGATTATATTTGCAATTCCCTATAATAGCATTATCGATTTTCATATAGATATGCAAACTGAAGCGACGGTGGGGGTTGTGGAAGGCGGTGGTCCGGCGAGGAAACTGGTGGCGCACCACAAGAGGCCGGTGCAGCAACAACAGTCGCAGGTGGGGACAGTTTCTCAACTCATCGTCTTCCTTACTCATCCATTAGTTTCTACGCTTTTGAATGCTACAAGAATGTTGGTACAAACGTTCTTTGTTGTTTAATTAACATCTACCATGTTCCTTAATCATCTTTTGATGTTGATTCGCCGGAGAAACCGGGAGAGAAGAAGGAGGAGGAGGTGGTCGTGGTGGATTGGTTGATTCTCCGGAGAAATAGGACGGCCGACAGGTCGCCGGAGAAATAATCTGGTGACCAGATTTTGAGAGAGAGAGAACAGAAACCTAGGGTGGGTTGGTGATGAAGATGATGCAGAGGTTTCAACTTGTACAATGAACTCAAGGGTAATATAGTCATTTCACACATAGTTAAGTGAGAAATTTAACTGATGTTAGGGCTGGGGACCAACCGAGTTCATTTTTGACAAGTTTTGGGACCACGCGTGTAATTAGTAAACCACTATGTAAGACCCTAAAACGTACTTGGCTAAAGTCGCAGCGGAAAAACGTACCATAAAATTTATTTCCTTATAATTACCTTGACTTACTTAAAACTTCATTACTACACAACTTTTTCACATGAAGTCGTCAACCGACTCATTTACAATTAGATACATGACATGAGTTTTTCTAAATTTCAACACCAACGTTCCCGTACAATCTGTCTAGTGACTCGATCCTCGATCTCTAATCCTTGAAGATCCTCACGACACGTGCAACCTGCGCTCACCCCATTAAAATTTATAACGTTAGTACGCATTATAACATACAAAATCTATTCATGTTCACTTTCCGTTCCGTTATCTCTTTTACATCCCGGCTTTCCATCTAATTATAAAATCCATTGTGAGGCTTCCTTGCTATTCCTGCATTACACTTCATTTATATAACACGCTATCAATATCATTAGTACTCAATTCCATTGACCACATGCGTACCAACCTTCATACAAACTTATACATTTTCCTATGTTCACACATAGTCAATTACGTACATAAATACATACCCACCTATAAACACAACTATGTTAATACATGCATATCTACATACACCCATATCCACATCATCATGCACACTCGTGACATTATACATACATGCATACATACATCCCTTAACCACATATAAACACAACTACGTTAATACATGCATATCTACATACACCCATATCCACGTATACTTGCTTACGTACTTATAAACATACATACATACCTATCAAGTATGGGCATACACTTAAATTCATAAAAACGTAAGTTAAATTAGGCTTACGTGACTTAAAACGCCTTTAAACGAGTTCCCGGTACCAAACAAGACAAGAAAACAACTTTCGGAGCAGCTGCACCCGTCGCGCGACGCGACGGGCCGTCGCGTGACGCGACCCCCCCTAAAAACACAGACAGTTGCAGCTGGTTTGCTGCATATTTCCAGCACATCCAGATTTTACGAAAACGAGCATAACTTTCTCGTTTGTGATCCGTTTTACCCGATTCTTTTTCCTACACGTTCGTAATTTAATTCTCCATCTAATGGAACTAAACTCCAACATCCGACTTAATAAAATTTCAGACTTTTAACTCTTCGGCTCTTTACCCTTTTACCCAATTTCGACCCGTTCATGCATACATCAACATAACTTGTTCGTTTTAACATAACCTCTTATAAACATAATAATATCAGTGACGACTATCATAAATTACTAAATTCTTGGATGTCTTGCATCCTCTTAACACCTTATCGTTCATATGCTTATTTTTGACCCGCTAAGGGTATTCGCGCATTAATTGGTCTACGGCTAACCAAACCATAATCCCCACTTCCATACTTGTCCAAAACATCATACTAATCGAATAACTTGTTTCTAATCTACTTTGAAGATCGTTTACCCCAAAATACCCATCAAGGGCATTTTGGTCAACTTTAATCCCATCATTAACGACGAAGGACTTTAACACATATTTGACCTCAAACATCATGTTTAATTAATTAAAACACTTTATTACTTAATCGAACTAAGAAGTGATTACGGAAATCACTTACCTTATGCGTCCATGCTCGTATCCGATTCCTCGCCTTTTCTTGACCCGTTAGCCTTTCATGCTTGAGTTCGTCTTGACGTGATTCCTATACCCTCTTTTCATCAAGATCACACTCTTATTAGCATATGCATTCGTACATGATAACAATCGTATCAATCACATATTTCACACTTAACTTTCATTAATCATTTCATACAAACATAACTCATATAATCATGTCCGTATACGTTTAAACTCATGTAACTCATCATGTCATCACATTTAACACGGATTGCTATTACATGTACAATACGACTTCCCATCAACCTACATTTACGACAACGAGTCAAATCATGTTTCTTATACTTAGTTGACTTTCAAAAGTCAACTATTAACCGTATGTAACTATCGACTTATCAACATATACCCGTAACATCATAATCGACTATACGGACGACACTATATTCATTTTATCATTCACTTGATGTATGTACTACCTTTTAAGCATAACGTAAAACTCATTCATGCATAAATCTTCTAAACTCTTACATAACCCATCAAAACCTACTACTAACCATCATGGATCATTCCCAAATAAACATCAATCATATCATCATCATTTTTCTCCCAATTCATCTAACAAGAATTCATCATACCCACATAATACATCAATCTTTCAACAAGAATTGGACATAGGTGATGAGTCTAGTCATCTTCATCACCATAACTAATGGGTTTATCATCTAAACATCAAATTAGCACCAACCATTCCTAATCCATGTTCTACATGATGATTATAACACATACTCATGCTCAATTCCACTTAAACTCATGGATTAGAACATAACCCACTTTACACTTGATCACCAATCTTAGATTTAAGACATACCTTATGATCCCCTCGTAAAGGTGATCATTAATCCGTGTTCCTTCTTGAATTTGAGCCTCGATTCACCCTTCAATTTGGTGATTTAGTTGAGTTAGGGTTTGGAGCTCTTGGAGCTCCTGAACATTCGTGAACACACACGAAGTGTGTGTTTGTGTGTGTTGATCTTTCATTTTAATAACTCAACTTCCATCTTGTTCCACTTTAACCCCTCGGGTTTGCCTTTAAAACATAACTGACACTACCTTCCTCATTTAATACTTTTGACCATACCCTTGACTAGGTTAAATAACCTAGTTATTAATTTCATGACGTGTCATATAGGAACACACGACAAATATTAACGTTCAGATTTTTGGGGCGTTACAAGTCTACCCACCTTAAATGAGGTTTCGTCCCCGAAACCTTTCTTACCTTTATTTAACACTAATTATTCCTTCTCTACGTCCCCTCGACACGATCATCATCACGATGACTATCCTCCATTTTCAAGAACCCGTCGCAGAGTTCTTGTTAATGTCGCTCTCACTGATAGCGCTAATTCGAACGCACTATCTAACTAGTGGTTCATTCATCATTCTAGCACTCATATATTATGTGTAATATATCTTTTTGTTTACTTTAAACAATTCCAGCATCCCATTAATAACATTTCCTCATGTTTATTTCAACATTCATAAAATTTTCGTCAACTATACAATCTTACTTCGTAATTTATACATGCTCATATATGCTTAACTCTACTAATACATCATAGTAATAGATAACTATACATTCTCGATTCATAAACTATTCATATAATTGGCTTTTTCTTAACAAGTCCATACTTTCCAAACCATGTCTTCACGTAACGTTCTCATTTCCTTGACCGGACAATATCGGGTCAATATACACACTTCCTAAATCTGTAATCATACATACATTTGTATGATCCGTTCATAACGGATCTACTATCTTCTCCTCATTTCAAAAAAAATTGCATTCTCTACATACTCTATATAACGTTTACTTTTGTGTTGTCACCACAACAAAACTACTATTACATAATCACACCTACGTGCTTAACTCTAACGTTAACCTCATTCTACGTTTTCTACAGTTACTGGTACTATACTTTCCTTGCCTTTATGTTATCTTTAAACCATTTCGTTCATTCCACATTACTATGGCTTTCACTTCATGCATTACTTAATCTACGTATACAAATATGTCATACTAGTTCATATCTTTCCAACATGAGTTAAACATTTTACTAACCTCTTTTTCATTTCTCAAACCGACGATCCATAACCCAGATCGATCATCTTCTCCTCGAGTACTAGCCCTACAGGCCAGATTTCATTCATTCGTGTAATGAGCTTCCGCTCGTGCACATCCTTTCACCAATACGATTGGTTTCATCACATCAATATTTCTAACATTATCATTAACAACATCGGCGATTAGCATATGTCCTTCAAACATTCATTACACTAGGTGATTACCCACCTATAATTCTTCTACAATTTCCTACGTACCTACAATATCATACCACACACTCTATTTCTTACATGCAATCCTTTCATTCTATTAATCATTTCGCCAACTGAATTACACACTCGTACTTCCTTCCATTCATGCTTACTTGCAAAGACCTTATTACATTGTTTCAATATTTCTTACCAAACTTACCATTCCAGCCCTTACTTAAGTCATTGTTCGGGTCACAGCCCGTCATCATTCTGACTTCTAAGAGTCATTTACTAACACGTCTAACACGTAGCTCATACCAAACTTCATCTATTATACTATCATCTTTTACTTTATACTTATTTCTTTCACCCGTTCGACTAAATCATGGTCAAACTGTCGATATCTTCTTGTACGGATTAATTTCATCTTTTTATATTTTTAAATCTGTCTCACGTATGCAGATGCATCATTCATGCTTTCTCATTCGTTAAATCCGCCTTACGGATTCAAACATTACATTCATGCCTTTCATTACTTCTGCGTTTTGAATCCTTCTCGTGGATTCAAACACCTTGTCCATGCCTTTCATCCTTGAATCCGTCTTACGGATTCAAACATATCATCCCTGCCTTTCATCCGTCTTACGGATTCAAACATATCATCCATGCCTTTCATCCTTGAATCCGTCTTACGGATTCAAACATATCATCCCTGCCTTTTATCCTTGAATCCGTCTTACGGATTCAAACATATCATCCATGCCTTTCATCCTTGAATCCGTCTTACGGATTCAAACATATCATTCATGCCTTTCATCCTTGAATCCGTTTTACGGATTCAAACATTACATTCATACCTTTCATTTCCTGAATCCGTCTCACGGATTCAAACATATTATTCATATCTTGTTGATCCGCACTTAACCACGGGTTCAACATTCTTCATTCTTATCAGGCATGTTTTTCATTCTTACATAGTACTCTCAATTTCCCGAGAGTCTTACTTCCCATTTCACCCACACGCCCGCCTGCTACCCAACTCTACCGGACATACCTGTAACAATTATCATGATCTCACGAACGTCATATGTTTCTCGTGTACTGGCCAGGTACACCATCCACATAATAGTTTCGTGCCTTCGTGTAATTGTCACCTTACGTCCGTAGACTTAGGTTTCGGCACGTGTATCATTTTCAGTACTTCATTACTATACTATCATTATCCTTCATTTAAAATTTTCCTTCCCTTAATGAGTTTTACTATTTCATATACCCACATATCGAATTTACGTACCTGGATTCAAATTTGCCTTATTACCTCTTTGCCTGCCTTTATGTTCATCTTAGACCGCATTCATAGATCATCCTCTTCCAACACTTCTGCTTACTTTACACATACCAAACCGTCATGTTCTCACACGTATACATAAGTACATACGTACATTAGCCTTTACCTTTGGATCTTGATCGAGTCTTAGATTGTACGGGTTTCTTATCTCAAGAGCACGCAAGTTTGAGTTCAAGTACTTACCTTCTCGTACTTGATTCCCTCAAACCAGGGCTCTGATACCAACTTGAAAGACCCTAAAACGTACTTGGCTAAAGTCGCAGCGGAAAAACGTACCATAAAATTTCTTTCCTTATAATTACCTTGACTTACTTAAAACTTCATTACTACACAACATTTTCACATGAAGTCGTCAACCGACTCATTTACAATTAGATACATGACATGAGTTTTTCTAAATTTCAACACCAACGTTCCCGTACAATCTGTCTATTAACTCGATCCTCGATCTCTAATCCTTGAAGATCCTCACGACACGTGCAACCTGCGCTCACCACATTAAAATTTATAACGTTAGTACGCATTATAACATACAAGATCTATTCATGTTCACTTTCCGTTCCGTTATCTCTTTTACATCCCGGCTTTCCATCTAATTATAAAATCCATGGTGAGGCTTCCTTGCTATTCCTGCATTACACTTCATTCATATAACACGCTATCAATATCATTAGTACTCAATTCCATTGACCACATGCGTACCAACCTTCATACAAACTTATACATTTTCCTATGTTCACACATAGTCAATTACGTACATAAATACATACCCACATATAAACACAACTACGTTAATACATGCATATCTACATACACCCATATCCACATCATCATGCACACTCGTGACATTATACATACATGCATACATACATCCCTTAACCACATATAAACACAACTACGTTAATACATGCATATCTACATACACCCATATCCACGTATACTTGCTTACGTACTTATAAACATACATACATACCTATCAAGTATGGGCATACACTTAAATTCATAAAAACGTAAGTTAAATTAGGCTTACGTGACTTAAAACGCCTTTAAACGAGTTCCCGGTACCAAACAAGACAAGAAAACAACTTTCGGAGCAACTGCACCCGTCGCGCGACGCGACGGGTCGTCGCGTGATGCGACCCCCCTAAAAACACAGACAGTTGCAGCTAGTTTGCTGCATATTTCCAGCACATCCGGATTTTACGAAAACGAGCATAACTTTCTCGTTTGTGATCCGTTTTACCCGATTCTTTTTCCTACACGTCCGTAATTTAATTCTCCATCTAATGGAACTAAAATCCAACATCCGACTTAATAAAATTTCAGACTTTTAACTCTTCGGCTCTTTACCCTTTTACCCAATTTCGACCCGTTCATGCATACATCAACATAACTTGTTCGTTTTAACATAACCTCTTATAAACATAATAATATCAGTGACGACTATCATAAATTACTAAATTCTTGGATGTCTTGCATCCTCTTAACACCTTATCGTTCATATGCTTATTTTTGACCCGTTAAGGGTATTCGCGCATTAATTGGTCTACGGCTAACCAAACCATAATCCCCGCTTGCATACTTGTCCAAAACATCATACTAATCGAATAACTTGTTTCTAATCTACTTTGAAGATCGTTTACCCCAAAATACCCATCAAGGGCATTTTGGTCAACTTTAATCTCATCATTTACGACGAAGGACTTTAACACATATTTGACCTCAAACATCATGTTTAATTAATTAAAACACTTTATTACTTAATCGAACTAAGAAGTGATTACGGAAATCACTTACCTTATGCGTCCGTGCTCGTATCCGATTCCTCGCCTTTTCTTGACCCGTTAGCCTTTCATGCTTGAGTCCGTCTTGACATGATTCCTATACCCTCTTTTCATCAAGATCACACTCTTATTAGCATATGCATTCGTACATGATAACAATCGTATCAATCACATATTTCACACTTAACTTTCATTCATCATTTCATACAAACATAACTCATATAATCATGTCCGTATACGTTTAAACTCATGTAACTCATCATGTCATTACATTTAACACGGATTGCTATTACATGTACCATACGACTTCCCATCAACCTATATTTACGACAACGAGTCAAATCATGTTTCTTATACTTAGTTGACTTTCAAAAGTCAACTATTAACCGTATGTAACTATCGACTTATCAACATATACCCGTAACATCATAATCGACTATACGGACGACACTATATTCATTTTATCATTCACTTGATGTATGTACTACCTTTTAAGCATAATGTACAACTCATTCATGCATAAATCTTCTAAACTCTTACATAACCCATCAAAACCTACTACTAACCATCATGGATCATTCCCAAATAAACATCAATCATATCATCATCATTTTTCTCCCAATTCATCTAACAAGAATTCATCATACCCACATAATACATCAATCTTTCAACAAGAATTGGACATAGATGATGAGTCTAGTCATCTTCATCACCATAACTAATGGGTTTATCATCTAAACATCAAATTAGCACCAACCATTCCTAATCCATGTTCTACATGATGATTATAACACATACTCATGCTCAATTCCACTTAAACTCATGGATTAGAACATAACCCACTTTACACATGATCACCAATCTTAGATTTAAGATATACCTTATGATCCCCTCGTAAAGGTGATCATTAATCCGTGTTCCTTCTTGAATTTGAGCCTCGATTCACCCTTCAATTTGGTGATTTAGTTGAGTTAGGGTTTGGAGCTCTTGGAGCTCCTGAACATTCGTGAACACACACGAAGTGTGTGTTTGTGTGTGTTGATCTTTCATTTTAATAACTCAACTTCCATCTTGTTCCACTTTAACCCCTCGGGTTTGCCTTTAAAACATAACTGACACTACCTTCCTCATTTAATACTTTTGACCATACCCTTGACTAGGTTAAATAACCTAGTTATTAATTTCATGACGTGTCATATAGGAACACACGACAAATATTAACGTTCAGATTTTTGGGGCGTTACACACTAGGACCAAGTCTGCAATTTTTGCAAACCACAGGGACCAACCAAGCATTTAACTCTTACTTTTATTGATAATAAGGGTAATTTCGCCATTTTATTTTACAGCCACTTAATATAGAAAGTTAACCCCATCTATGCTACGGACTATCCGAGAACAAATATGTAAAAGTTGGGGACTATAGCTGTATCTTTAGAAGTGTAGGGACTATAGGTGAAAATGGAACAAAGCACAGAGACTATCCAGACATTTTTCTCAAATTAAAATTGAAAGAAACAACTTAAACGGGTCATGTTCATGTCAATCCCCTAATAACCATATTGTGTTTAAGTTCATATATTTGACACGATTTTTGGTTCGGGTCCGTATCAAATTCTTGGATTCGCGTTTGGTTGAACCCGTAAACATGACCCATTCACATCCTCATAATTTTTTTCCCTAGAAAATAATAATAATAAACTAAAAAGTAAAACGACACCGCTTAATGCTCGGGACTTGGTCGTTTTAGATTATAAGCTTTCCCTTTGAAAACGGCTTAAAAATACCCCATTCAAGAACCAAGAACCCTAAAATCACCAAAAAGACTGATTCGAGTAAAACATCCAAATCTGATCAAAGGTACGAACTTCCATCTCGTAATCGACTCTGTTTTACTGTTGTAAGCACTAATTGGTGTTCATACGTACTAATTTACTGACAAGAGCTCATAATTACCATTATTGAATGCGTTTTAGATTGAGTTTTTCCTTTTGAATTCGAATTTCGGTAAAAAGAACACTAAATTTCAACACATAGGGCTCGAATTCGAGTGATGGAGATAAACTTGATCATGAATTGATGTTCATAATCACAGGGTTTTTAAATCCCAAATACCTAGGGTTTAAAGAAACCCAACTCGGGCTCGGTTCAAGCCTTATTATCTAAAGCTCAAGCTTGGTTCGTTTGTTAATTAATTTATATACATTTACAATTATTTTAATTATAAATATAAATTTTATATAAAATATATAGTATTTAGTTATTTTTGTATCATAATTTTTTATATAGTGTATTAAATAAGTATCATGTAAATTATAGGCTCGCTAGTCCGCTCGATAAGTGAAGCTCAGGTTCGCGCTCGGACCTGTCTATTAACAAGCTTGTTTTTACTTTTTAGGCTCGACCTCTAAGCTCGGCTCAATTCGAGCTTTAAGCGCGATCTTGAAGGGCCAGCGAGCGTACAAATACGATACAAGAACCCTAATATTCAGCTTCCTATACAATTTCCAGTGTATGGTGATTATAAGCCAAATCTCTGAAGAATAAATGGTTGGTTATGAATTAATATTTGATTGAATTGAAGGTGTAGGATATAAATGAGCACTCAAGTGGCATCTACAATGGAATCGGAAGTATCGAATCAGGCTGATGTCGAATCTGAAGTGAAGCCTCAGATGATTTACAGGTGCAAGAAATGTCGAAGAATTGTTGCTTCGCAGGATAATATAGTTTCTCACGAGCGCGGAGAAGGCCAAAAATGCTTTAAGTGGAAGAAGAGGACCGGAGATGCAACAAACGGGCCACCCGAATGTTCATCTATTTTTGTAGAACCTATGAAATGGATGCAAGCAGGTCAGTAACCAAACTTCCTATTTCACTAGAGGTGCAGAAAAGTGATGGTCCCAGGGGGTCTTAATGGGTCGGGTCGGGTTGCAAAACTTCCCATATCACCAAAGCATATTTCTTTTTAACCATAATTACGTTATTCAACAGTTGAAGAAGGTAATGTGGAACAAAAGCTTCAGTGCATCGGCTGCAATGCTCGTTTGGGTTCGTTCAATTGGGCTGGTATGCAATGCAGCTGTGGAGCATGGGTAAATCCGGCATTTCAGCTCCACAAGAGTCGTATGGATGAATGTCGGTTTTGATATTTCCAACTCGGTACCAATCTTTTGGTAGAAAATAGAAATTACATCTTAGATCTTATGCTGTTTTTTTTTCGTTTTGCCATGTTATCACGATAGTATTTTTTATAAAAGTATGCATAATAATATTTCTGTTTTCTAAGTAAAGAACAAACAGTGTTTATTTGCCGGTTTCCAATATCACTTTGGTACATAACGAAAAGTCGAAAACCAAATAACTCCTTCGCCTGCCGGAGTTTCTAAACCTACTGATCGGCTGCAAACGCCTCCTCCGGGAAAACCTTGGTTATCCCAGCAAGACTCTTGAAGTGAATCTTTCCGGTGGGTGGGTCCTCAATGCTGATGTCATTTACCGGCGGCCACAACATCAACTCTTTAGCTTTCACTCCCTTCAGTTTCTTGATCCTCTTCTTCTCCACATAACCAGTGATTTCCGAGTCATAACTAACGAGCTTTTTAATCAACTTAAATTCATGTTGGACTTTTTTAGCCTGCAGAATCCACATGTAACCGGTGGTCTTAACGAACCCTACTTCGATTACGTTAGCAAGAGGGAGGAGACCCAATGGAAGGCCATGCTCTTCAAGAATGGAGACTGCAAATTTCAGACCTTCTTCATGACCTTTCTTTAGTATTCCTCCGTCTTTCGGGTCTGCCATTGATGATGGGTTGAAGCTTTTTTTTGGTAAGTATTTGTGGGTTGTGGTTATTTGATTTGATCTGATCTGATCTGTTTTATAAGGTAAATTGTGAGAATGAGACAATGTTGGTGGATAAATCCGAGGTGATCATAGTGATCATAACTTTGAAACGCCCACCGGTAAATTGTAGGCTCAACAGATATGATTCTTTAAGAGGGTATATAAATTAAATATAGAAACCTTCAGAATCATAGACTAGTTTTTAAGAGTATAGAAATTATAAATAGAAAGCTGCAGAATCATAGACTAATATACTATTTTTTTTTTCTCAAGGCATAAGTTGTTAAGAACTAGTGGGACTCCCTGCGCTATTCAGCGGGAGTTTGATGGTTTTCCCCGTATATTGGCTTGACTCATTGAAAACCATAAAAGCAAAGAATCGATAAAAGTGAATATCGATACCGGTTCCGATAATTCCAATTAGAAAAAGGGAAAAAGTTTACCTCTGCACTACACGGTGGGAGTTTGATTGGTTATCACCATGTTAACACGGTGAGACTTTCCTCGTTATCGGCTCGACTCATTGGAAACCATAGAAGCGAATATCGTTTTTTCACTCGCGCTACGCGACCGAAGTATGATCGTTTTGCCCTGTTGTTACCCGACGTGACTTTGGTCGTTGGCGGCTTGACTCATCGGAAAATCATCAAAGCGAATATTGATAAAAGCGAATACTGATATTGATTCCTATAATACCAATTCAAAAAATAAAAATAGGTTTTCCCGTCCGTGCTGCGCGGCAGGAGTTTAATCATTTTCCTCCGTGCTACGCAGCGTGACTTTGGTCGTTATGGGCTCTACTCTTTGAAAACCATAAAAGTGAAACTTGATAAAAATGAATATCAATACCAATTTCAATGGTTTCAATGAAATCAATAAAAAACAATAAAAACCACTAAAGTAATGGTTTCAATGATATCAATAAAAAACAATAAAAACCACTAAAGTAATAAACCATAAAAGACAAGAAAAAAAAAAGAAAAAAAAAGCGAGAAAAAAACACCAAAGTAAAAAATCATAAAAATACAAGAAAAAAAGGAAAAAATAAAAGAAAAACCACCTTTCATAGGGGCTTCATCATTTGTTATTATACTAGTGAGATTCCCTGCATTTTGTGGCGGGCTTTCGGTCATTATCGCTTCGATTCATTACAGTATCAGCATGATACCGACACTCGCTATAGCAAACGACACGTGTTTTAAATCGATTGAAAACATATAAAGTATATACATTGGTACTACTGTTGTTCGGTTGGTATTGGTTTGGTTCGTAACGGTACCGTTATGGCACCTTCACTCAATATAGCTTAAGATACCAAAAAAATATTTATAACGAATATCTCTGAGTTCAATGAAATATAAACCGACACATCGAGAATAACTATAAAAACGAATACGGTACCGGTACCCATGTTGACCCCCTCCCTCGTTGTGGACCTGGGGATCATCAAACCGTGCTAAGTAGTAAGCAAACGACGACAAAAAATGAGAAAAATCGAAACACAGAATACGCGAATTTATACGTACCGCCGTGTGACATAAAACGTAAACAAAGACAAACACGAATTTAACGTAAGATGACGTAAAACACAAAATTTACCACAAATCAAAACGAATAAAAGGAAAAAAAAAAAATACTATAAGACAAGGAAAAAAAACAAATGCACTCTTTATAACACATTAACACCCTTTAAGTTTTGTTAGATATATAAATAAAGATGGATAAACGGTAGTGTCATGACATAGGACTAGAGGTGCCAAAAAAAACTGGTTTGGGAAATAGAACAGGTTTCTTTTACTCGGATTGGCAACCGGTCTTGAAAAATCGTAGGGTTAAACCGGGTGTAACCTTATAGTTCGACATTGAACCCAACCCTAACTGGTCAAAACTGGTCAAACTTGATCCTTGGACTTTCTTCAACCCTGTTTAAAAAAAATGGTGTTTACTTGTTGACTCAAACTAGAACCGGTTTATGAAAAAAAAAAATCTGGTTTGGGTGGGCCAGGAGAAAACACGCTTGTGTGAACCTTACATGAGTGTCCCCTCTTGTTGGGTTCAGGGATAATGGGTTTGTTGCTGGCCAGGTTGTTTTGAAGGCGGAATCAAGCAAGGTCGCTAAACACAAGAAGGCTTGTTTAGAGAATCAACAAGTGTTTATCCCATTCGCTTTTGATACATTTGGTTTCCTAGCTCCAGAGGTCGTGGAATTCCTAAACAGGGTCCAACGGGTTGTGAATAGTGATCTCTCAACCTTTAAGGGTCGTTTCGTTCTTAGTAGGATTGGTTTTGCAATTCAAAAGTGGTTGCGACGCAACTTATAGCCCGTTTACCTGCCACTTGTTTGTAATTTGTTACTTTGACATTTTAATGAAGATGTTAGTTTCTTTAAAAAAAAATTATAAATATTTAAATTATATTAAATTGAATTTGTTTGCGCTTTTCCTTGTGTGTTAAACGAATTCTAAAAAACGTTTTATACATGTAGAATATCAATTGCTGAACTTGTACATCCAGGGTTTGGTGCTACCATGCTCAACACATAAAAAATAGTACAACCAAATCCCTCATCCTTTCTCAACTCTTACCACTACTAGCGCGCTCGAGCTCAAGCACAAAGGTCTTGGACAGTGGCGTAGCTTAGTGTAAAGTGGGGGGTGCACCCGCCTCCCGAATTTTTCGGTTAGAAGTGTGAAATTACCTATTTTTCGTCCGAAATTTTTAAATTTATATAGGATTGTCCCCCCAATTATTTTGCCTAACTATTTATACAATATATAAATTGGGTCCCATGACTTTCCGCCCCATCGGGATATCCCACCAAGATTACATGGAATCGGATATTAAATTTATCATGATATTAAAATTACCAATATCCCTACGATATCCCACCGTGATTACATATCACAAATATCGGATGATAACATCATTAGGTCATCATTCTCTAATGTTCCAATTAATGGCCCTATGTGGAAATAATGTTCCAATCCATGGCCCCCACACCCCATAGCCTTACACATCGGATGATAACATCATTAGGTCATCATTCTCTACTTTTTATCAAACCATACATCTTCAATTAGGGTCAAACCATCTTTGTAGGCTGTAAGAGTTATTTTCAGCAAACCACTTAATTAACGGTCCTAAGTGGAAATAATGTTCCAATCCATGCCTCCCACACCCCCATAGCCTTACACATCGGATGATAACATCATTAGGTCATCATTCTCTACTTTTCATCAAACCATACATCTTCGATTAGGGTCAAACCATCTTTGTAGGCTATAAGAGTTATTTTCAGCAAACCACTTAATTAATGGTCCTATGTGAAAATAATGTTCCAATCCATGGCCCCAACATCCCATAGCCTTACACATCGGATTATAACATCATTAGGTCATCATTCTCTACTTTTCATCAAACCATACATCTTCGATTAGGGTCAAACCATCTTTGTGGGCTATAAGAGTTATTTTCAGCAAACCACAGGTACGAAAGAAGTGATTAACTCGAGTAAACTACAATTTTCATGTTTGTGGTTTGTCTAAACTAAGGGGCTGTTTGGTAGCCTCTAAATGGTCATTAAGAGGCTACCTCTTAATGGAACCATTAAGAATTTTACCAATGAGAAGGTAGAAGAATGTGACATGTGATGATTTACCATTCAGATGTTACCTCTTAACCATTCAGAATTGAGGTTACCTCTTATTTATTCAGACGTTTTAAATCATTAAGAGGTAGTATCTGAATGGTCATTAAGAGGCTACCAAACAGCCCCAAACACTATTAATCCAGTAGCTTATATGTTACATTCAGAGTCCAATAGTTTCAGGGTTTCTTTCCATTTCAGTCCACACCACTCACTAACAGTGTTAGACAATTTCAATTGAGTTAATTTGAAATGACATTGTTACCCCTCTGGTTTAATATAAAATAATAAAATAATTTCGTATTATTAACCTTTTAAATCCTATTACCCCTGATAGAAATATTCTTCAACTCGAGCCGGAGGTCTCACTGGAAGCAGTCACTCTATTCCTACGAGGTAGAGGCAATGTTGTAGAAGGCGCTAGGCGCTAGTCGGGCGGTGAGGTACAGCCTAGGGATTAATCGGGATTAATAGGGATTAATCGGGATTAATCGGAATGGGATTTTTATATGTATTTTTTCAAAATTATATATATATACCCAATAATATAAAAATAATACTTCAAAATTCACATAAATACTTCAATTTTCAGATAGTATGGTTCGATTTTGACTGATTTTGACCAATTCTGACCGCCTAGGACCGCCTAGGACCGATTTTATCCGATTTTGACCGATTAATATAGGCCGATTAATCCGATTTTTGACCGACGAGGACCGATTTTCACCGATTACGACCGCCTACGACCGACTTTGACCGATTACCGATTAATTGGACCGACTAGGTTAAAATTAGGCAGTGGACTACCGACTAGCGCCTAGGCGGCGATTAATCGGCCGCCTAGGCCGATTTCTACAACACTGGGTAGAGGTAAGGCTATCTACATCTTACCCTCCTCAGACCTTACCTTAACTTTGCTATTGGTGGAATTTACTTAGTATCATGATGATGAATCGGTAGCCTCCACAAACACCAACACCACTGCCTCCAAACCTTCATCGTAATGCACCACCGTCAGATCTTGCTTTCTCTTCCTCTCTGATCTATCTCACCATTCCTCCCTCGCCGCCATTCAAATAACTAATTTTCTAGGCAAGGTCATAAAGCTCACAGAGAAGGGTGGAAAGGTAGAGTTGGTCGGGCTAGGCAGATTTGGATCTGTTTAGAAGGTTAGATCGGTGGTTCTCTTCCGTTGATTTCACTATAATGAAACAAGGGTTGGAGATACAAATCGGTAGTCTAGAGCACAAAGAAGGTCATAGAGCTACTGCCAACCAGCGGTGGTGGTGTTGTCCAGCGAAAGAATTAGGTAGATGTGCAAATCAGCTGTCGAGGGCACAAATAAGGACGGTCAAATCGAAGGAATCAAGTGGTTGTGGCGGTGGTGGATGAAAGGGGATTTACTATTCGCAATGGTGGTGTGGACTGAAATTGAAAAGAAACCCTGAAACCATTGGACTCTTAAGTGTAATAATATTCTATTGGACTAATAGTGTTATTTTAGACAAACAACATGAACAAAAATTGTAGTTTAATCTAAATCTTATGAACAGATATTTGACAACAGAGTACGTACCAACTACCAATTACTTTTGAAGATATATGTTGTTTTAACAAATATCATCAGTTTGGAAACACAAAGAGGTCAGTGTCGGACTGTCGGGTGAAAACAGATTAGAAGCAAAAAAAGTTCGGGTCAGAACGGACCTGCTTTAAAAAAAATTGTTCAAGTCACAACAGGTTTTGACTCAAATAGACACGTTTAGAAAAGATCTATTTCAGTTTTTCTGATCAGAGACTTCTGTTGAGATCCGTCAACACTTAATCCAAGCTTTTCTTTTCTTGCTGTATAATCACTGGTCTCAGCAGTGATCTCCAAAACAGCCACAACAAAAATCTTAATATCAGAGACACACAAGATCTGCAATTCCACGGAAACAAGTTTCAACACTTGGAAACAGATAAACGGATGGCATTTCAAGTGTATGAAATGGAACTATACATGAAATCGAACATCATTAACACAAGAGACGCATGATATGTTGTTTCAAGATTATGTAACTGTAAGGATGAGCAATCTGATATAATAATATTTCAAGATTTTGCAAATGTAATAACTCGTTAGACCGAATGATATTTCTCATATCACACCTTCAATTCAGTTCTGTTTCAATTAAGAAAAAACCAAGACCCCATCCTATCCAAAATAGCAGTATTCTGAGACTACATTACAAAATGAAAGCCGGTTATTACCACAAAAAAACGATAATCACTTAGAAAAGTATAGACATCTGCATCAATACACCCCTTGAACTTATAAAACATCTACCACTCTAAATTTGGCATACTGATATATGGTGTTTTCATCCTAAAATGGCTAAAATCTTAACACAACATACATATATAGGTCATCCATCTTGGTTCAAATAGGATAAATCCAGATTATCATGACTTAACTATATGTATATTCAATACCACATGAACCTGTGCTGACACGACACGACCCCAAAAAACATTTCGCAACATCTATTTTTAGCTATTAGAATACATACCCTGCAAAACCTCCAACTTTAGTAGCCACTAAATGTATGCCTCTACTTCTTGAGTATATTGCAGCATTATTTATTATTTATACTTCTTGAATATATTGTAGCATTATTTATTTTGGGGGTTGACATTGGTACACCCTCCCTCTCTATCTCTCTCTCTCTATATACACATATATAGAGAGAGATATAGTGTGAGAGGGATGTACCAGTAAGATGACCATTTATTCTTTATACTTTACCAGCGAAATATTGGCTTTAATATGTATATATAAATCTAGAGGTATAAATTAGCTCCACCTTTTCACCTAATTTAATAAAAATACGAAACTTCCAATTTGCAAATATGAGTAAGAACAAAAAATCCATACCTTGCCTGTACCCTTCAAAAGCAGAAGTAAAAACGGGCTGATCAAAACAGAGTAGCGTATCCGTGTAAGAATACAAAGAAAAACTTATTCCACTAATCCCGACATTTGCGATGGATTTAGAGTAGGGATCATACGCAGCAAGCATACTAGTGTAGCCATGATGATCTCGTAAATATACTTCAACTAAAGGTTCACCTGTCTTCCTAAATCCCCTTACACCAACTATTAATAAGTCTGATGAGTGATTAGTAATAGTGTAGAGCTTTTTAAACCATTTTTTAACATCACCCTCCATCATCCATACATGATAACAATATTTCGAATCCTCTAAACCGGTTTCAATCACAACAAGGGACTCCCTTAGCTTATGCATGGAGAGCTTATCAATCGGCTTGGGTGCTAAACTATCCAGGAGGTTTACTAGTCTAAATTCTTCACTTGTGAGATCAAATGAAACAATCAGATTATAACCCCCCCGGAACACCAACCTTATCACAAGCAAGCCAATAAAGAGCTCCATCTACATATACCTGTGAACCGAAAGATCTAACTAAATTACGAGGGAGATTGGTGCTATATGGACTTCTCCAAGCCCTTGTGCTTAATGTAAACACCGCAACTTGCCAAGGGCTTGTAGTGAGTGTAATCTTGACAAACTTAGGGTCCTTGGTCTCAGGACAAACCCCAAAACCTAAACCTAAACCCCAGCTCCAATATCCCACACCATTCACAACAACATCAACCGCTTTTCTTCTGATAGAAAGGTTGAAAATAAGTACCCTGCCTGTAAAAGAGTCGGGACCGTCACGGGCGTAGACACACAACAAGCCGTGAGAGCAACCGATTATTAACTGAAATTTGGGAAGAGTAACGGAGACTCCCTGTTCGGGGAAACTATTATCATCAACTATTGAAACAATTTTTTTCTCAAAGTGAGTAGATAAAACATTAATACCATATGAAACCTTATAATATTGATACCGAACTAGCAGATGTTGGTGTGGGCCGCTGTAATGTGTAATGAAATCAGAGCTCTCGATCAGAGACTTCCATGCTTTACAGACCGATCTGAATCGAATCAACGATTTCGCAGGGGACCTTTTCATGATTTCTGATTGGATTTCGAAGGGTACGTGATGGTCTGACATATTTTAGGGTTAGGGTTTATCAGAGATGGAGGGAAGATTGGGGAATGGAGCGATTTAATATTGGTTTATATAGTAGTTTCCTTCAAAAAAAATATTACATTTTAAATAAAAATAACTTATGAAAAGTATTCAAAAGAAGACTTCTTTTAGAGTAAATTACAAAACTCGTCCTTTATTTATGTATGTTATTGCAAATTATGTCATATGTCTTCAATAATTACATTAATCATACCTAATGTTGACAAATCCTAACATAGTATATCATTTACCCCAAACCAAATTAAAATTCTCAGTTAAGTTTAGCCACGTGAAGGCATTAATGTCCTTTCCCCTACACCCTCCTCCTTCTTCCCCACTCCATTTAAGAGCCACCCACCTATCATCATTTTCACCTACATCTGTTTCTCCCCCATTTTCAACATCTGGAAGCCATTGATGTTGTCTCAAATAGATTCCGAATTCCCTGTTACTCTGCCATTCTCTCCGGCGTCGGCGTAGCCGCTCCTTGGTTTTTCCGATCATAACAAGGTAACCTCAGCCCCTTTAAGAAATACGATATTCAGAATAATCCATTTAATATTCTAACCGAATCAATTATACTGTTTGAGATATCAACTGACATGTTCTTATCCGATTATCATGTCCTTGTTTTTTGAATATACAGTCTTTAAATTCGAGAATTTAATTTTGGATGGTTCGGTTTCTTTTCTAATTTCAATAACAAACATCTTCTATCATATAAATTTTGTAACATTTTTTCATTAATATAAGAAAAGAACATTAATATATATATATATATATATGTATATATATATATATATATATATGACAGTGTCCCTTTAACATCTGTCGGATCTGAACTTGTGGCTAACATTAGGGGTGTGCATGGGTCGGTTTTGACCTAAAACCATAACCATAATCGCGATGTCAGTTAATGGATGACCATAACCATAACCGATCGGTTATGGTGGTTACGGTTATTCGGTCTTGATGGTTTTAACGGGTCGGTTATGGGTGGTTAACCGTGTATTTAGCTCAGCTAAAAATAGCTTAATTTTTTTAACATGAAATAAATTGTTATTGCATATTTGTATATATTAGTATATTACATAGTACAAAAAATACATATAATCTATAATATTAATACCAATCATTATCAAATATTGAAATAAAGTGATATGATACATTCCATAAATTCAAATAAACATCCAACCAAAACCACAAACGATATAAAAAACCTATAAATACAAACGACATAAAAAACCTATAAATACTAAAAATCTTCAATAAACAACATCAAATATTAAAAACATGGTGAAATGTCCTAAATCCTACAAAAATTTATTACATGTCGGTTCGGTTATGGTGGGTATGGAAAAAATGATAACCATAACCGACCCGCTACTTTCGGTTTTCAAAAAAACCATTAACCGACCCACTGGTTTTTTATTTGGTTCGGTTTCTTCGTTCGGTTTTGTCAATAAATTCGGTTATGGTTCGGTTAATTCGTTTTTTTTTGCACACCCCTAGCTAACATATCCACTCGCAAAGTTTTCCCTACTGTTTGCCTAATTCTTCTACGCAGATGTGAATCGGAAAGGCGCTGACCATTTAAGCACTATTCATCGATTTCTACTTCTACCGAAACATTTGGGTGTCTTTTGGTTGATACTCTGATGATTTTCGGTTTCAAATTAGACCAACTCGATTGGAACTTCAAAACCGGTCAAGTTTGTGGTGTTCTCCTCAGGTTCAGGTTGCTTTCCTCGGAGTTAGGCGTAATCTTTGAAGATCGTGTGGTTAAAGGCCGGTGATTTGGCTTTGAAACTACCGCCATTCAAGTCCCCCAGGTGAGTTTCTCACCTTAATCTCTGCTCCTTGGTTTTTCCGATAGTGGTTTAGAGAGACAGTGGTTGTGACGAAGATGGTGGTTTGGGGGAGATGGTGGTTGGTTATGGTGACGCGCGGTGGTGGTTTAGTTTAGGGAGATGGTGGTGGTGGGTGGCTCTTAAATGGTGGAGTGGGGAAGAAGAAGGAGGATGGTGTAGGGGAAAGGACATGAATGCCCTCACGTGGGCCCCACATGACTAAACTTAACTGAGAATTTTAACTTGGTTTGGGGTAAAGGATACACCATGTTAGGATTTGTCAACATTAGGTATGATTAATGTAATTATTGAAGACAAAGGACATGATTTGCAATAACATACATACGACGAGTTTTGTAATTTACTCCTTCTTTTAAGATAAGTGCTGAAAAGTTATTATATACTCCTGGAAGGTTCAAATATAGAGTGTGCGATTAACGGGTCATGCAGTTTTTTACCTTTACAGGTAATGTAATAATGTATATTACGATATTTTACTGGACTCTGAGCGTTTTGAACACTCACCCCTAAGATTCTTTTAACCTATTTAGAAGATCAATTTGTACAATCTATAAATGTTGCATTTAAAAACAAAGTGAAGCACAAAAAACTTGGTATCTAATTGGACTAAGTACTCGGCCAAATGATTAATGAATGGTGTATTATATCTGTTATACAAAAAGCAACTCACAACCCTTTGATTAGCACACATACCCTTTCAATCAACACATACCTTTTTATTTAACACACATACCTCTTCTTTTATCTATCTACTATAATAAAAGAAACCTGTTTTGGGACACGTCTACATTTGTAATTTCCTACCTTTTCATACTTATCTTATATCAATTAACTAAATAATAAATAATTAATTAATATTAAATCTTATCTTACTTTGAATGTCGGATATAATCATTCTATTTTTTCTAATAATATATTATCTTCAAATTTAAGTTATAAATTAAAGATATTTTTTAAATAATAGCACAAAACAATAATCTTAAACTTGAAAAACAATAATACGCTCATATAAAAAATTTAAAGTACAAATAAAATATATAAAATAATTTATTAGACATTAGATCAAACTTTAAAAAAACACTAATTAGGAAGAGAAGCTAATAATATAATTCTGTTTTTAATTTTTCAAATTCGGGTTCTAATCAATTCGAATTAAACTTAACCAAGTTTGTGATTTGATTCAAATTAAACCGAACTATATTTATGACTTTTTTAAACGAATCCAATAGCATATTATTTACTATACAAAATTACATTTATTTAACCCGTGTAATACATGGTGTTTTAAAAGATATAACTTTTTTATTAGAGTAAATTACAAGTTTTGTCCTTTATGTTTACATCAAATTTCAGGTGCTGTCCTTTAGCGTAAAAATTGACAGGCGGTGTCCTTTACCTTTCAAAATCTTGCACATTTTGTCCTTTAGACCAAACCTTGTTAGAAATCTCAGTTAATTCTTGTCACATGCAATACACATGAGGGTACAATGGTCTTTTTCCCCAACCTTTTCTATTTCCCCCTTTATAACCCTCACTAACGCGAAACCAGCTCCGATCATCCATTTCCGGCCGCTGCTTCCTCCGTTAACGTTGCCTGACCACCTTCCCCACTTCATAAAACTATCACATACATTCAATCTGGGCTCTTTCTTCATCAATAACCCCCACCATGCCCCCCAATAAACCCTCCCCAGTTTCTCACCAATTTTAAAGTTTGATTCAATTATTCACAACCGAATACAATCTTTCTTCTGGGTTTTCAACCAATTCATACATATTTCCATCTTTATTATTCAATTCAAAACAATACCCATTTGAAATTCAAGAAACCCCCCACCATGCCCCCATTAAACACTTCTCAGTTTCTTATCAATTTCAAATTTTAATCCAATTATTGACCACCCAATACAATCTTTCTTCTGGGTTTTAAACCAATTGATAGATAGTTGCATCTTTATTACTCAATTTAAAACAATACCCACTTGAAATTCAAGAAACCCCCAATTTTGTTCCTTTTGTTTACTTGAATTTTTGTTTGGAGATGCAGAGGCCTGGACCGAGGCCCTTTGAATTTTTGTTTCGACAATACCCACGTTGTCAGTTACTTTGAGATCTCTGATGAAGAATCTGATCAGGCGTTGTAACGGAAGCAGCGGCCGGAAATGGATGATCGGAGCTGTAAAACGTCCGGTGGTGGTTCGATAGTGGAATT